>APFE030279765.1:2055-16777 GCA_000404065.3 Pinus taeda | reverse complement strand
TAAGGAAAAGCTGGAAATGTCGGAAATGCCAGAAAAGCCGAAACTGTCGAAAAAGTCGAAAAAGCCGAAACTGTCAGAGACGCTGGAAAAGCCGAAACTGCCGGAAAAGCCAAAAAAGCTAGAAAAGCCAGAACTGTCGGAAAAGCCAAAAAAGCCAGAACTGCCGGAAAAGCCAGAAACGTTGGAACTACAGGAAAAGCCAGAAACGCCGGAAAAGCCAGAAATGTTGGAACTGCCGGAAAAGCCAAAACTACCGAAACAGTGGGAGCATCTATCTCCAAAGGAAGGCAGCATGATTTATGAGATCATGGGCAGCATAATAAGCAGCATGATGATATGAGCACAGGCAACATATGATGCATGATGATATGAGCATGGGCAGCATAATGATGAATGAGATCATGAGCATGGGCAGCGTGATGATGAATAAGACCATGGAAGATGCAGCATGATGAGCAGCATGAAGATGAGAGTAGCTCAGTCATCAAGGTTCAACACATGTGACAGTACAACAAGGTGTCACACAGTAATGTGCAGCAAATAGACGAGATGCAGCATTATGATAGGTGAACGAGTCATTTTAGAGAATCAGTTGAAGCAATACGTCTTCAACTTATCTCATGTCGATATCAAAAGTCAAAGTGATTGAATTCTATTGTAAATGTACTATCTCTCTCACTTTCTTTGTTGAACTTTGAAGAACATAAAAGAAGAATTGATCAAGGGTTTCCCCACATTAGAATTTGTCCCTGGCTAGCGCCACATCTTGTGTCCTCTTGTCTTGGCTTGTCTTCTGCAATTTATATTTATGTTCTATCTGCAGTTTACTTTATGCTGATGTGATTGTTAATGTGGAAAAGAAATTGAAATAAATTGCTCGAGCATAGAACATACCTAAAATTAACATGGTATCGGAGTTGAGGTGAAGACAAAGCCCCAGCAAGAGTGAAAGAGCAATCACCAAAGACAATAGGGACAAGACAAAAGGATCAATGAGTTCCACATCTCTCTTCTTAAGTTCGCTAAGGGCGAAGTGGAAGCAGAGAATATTATCAGAATGGCACAGCGAAAGATCACTTCATTGGGAAGCTCAGATCTAAGGGTGGAAGGAAAGGCAGATGCCTTGGTTGCAATAAGTTTGGCCATCATGCAAAGAGAAGAGACACATCTCTTGATGAAGATAACAATCATTCCAGGGACATCTTCAATGATCAAAGGAATGATAAGTAATGCAAGTCATCAAGGAAATGGTTGACTCTTCAAAGAAAGCAAGGAACCCCAAAATCTCTTTTATGTACCTGATCGCAAGAAGAACTCAATGTCCATCTTGAAAATGGAAGTTTAAGGTTTCAAGGTGGCACTCATCGATGGAAAGGTACATGCTTGAAAATAGATTTTTCAAAGATGTTTTTGAATTCAGGGTTGTATCAAGTTGCAGGAAGTCCACTAGGAACCATGTCCATTGACATAGCACCGGAGGTCTGTGAGTCAGATGATGACAGGGATGTCTGAATTCAAAAAGAGCATGAAGGTACATGTCTGAGATGTACCGAAGGAAAATCTTATAAGGGGACCATTCCCCTCGTGCCACGGGTCCACAGGTTTGGAACAACCCGAGGAAGTTTGAGATTCATGATCGGGAATCTCATGTATGCAGGTGGTAGAAAGCCCTCTATGGCTTGAAACAAAACACCCCGGGCATAGTATGAGAGGATCAACAGCTGTCTGATGAAGCTGAGATTCACTAGGAGTGAAATCGATCCAAACCATTACTCGAAGGTTGTGGATGATAGACCTCTCATACCGGCACCTATGTCTAACAGGTGCAGACCCTCTCATTTGTAGGAGACAGAGGGAGTTGGCTTCCGAATGTGGAAATATAAACTACAAACCTATGACTACCTCGAGGATATTAACTTTCAGAAGTTATATGGTAGTGATGTCGGACCAAATTTGGGAAATGCCTCTAAGTTTTATAAACTCAATCACGCTGATGTTCTTGGTGAACTCCAGACATATGTTTTGCAGTTAGCATGGTGAGCTCATATTTGGTTGAGCCTCACTGGATTGGTGCCAAGAATCCTCTGAGATATCTTTGGGGCACAATCTCTCATGGATTGAGATACACTGCCGGAATATGAAAACTGCATGATTATTCGAATGCTGACTGGGCAGGCAGTGTGGAGGATCACTAGAGCACTTCTCAGTGCTGGTTCTCTTTGGATTCTGCTTCGATATCATCGATGAGCAGGAAGCAGAAATCGGTTGTTATAAGTACCGCCGAGACAAGATACATAACTACAAGTATGACCTTATATGAAGTTGCCTGGTTGTGGAAACTCTTCAATGAGTACACATGATGAATACCATTGTGATTCTCTTTGACAACCAGAGGTGGGATTCGATTATTGAGGAATCTTGTATTCAATGATTGCTCCAGCAGGTAGACATCAGATACTACCTTATCTGGGATATGGTAAGTCGATAAGCAAGGAGGCTCCATCGCACTTAGATGATGTACAAGTCACTACACTTTGTCAGAGCACCGGGGAAAGATCAAATTTGTGATTTTCCCAAATGACTTGGAGTTGTCGAGAGACCCTTGTAAAAGGGTCTTGCATGTTGCATACATTGAGCTCTGGGAGCTCTAGGGGCTTGCGGTTCTTACTGGAGCAACATATGACCACAGGGTGACTCACGCACTGAGACAGGATGATTCACTCTACTGTGGACAAGATGATTCGCTCTCCTATGGACAAGATGATTCGCTCTCCTATGGACAAGATGACTCGCTGTCTTGTGGGATAGGATGATTCGCTCTCCTGTGGACAAGATGATTCGCTCTCTTGTGGAACAAGATGATTCGCTCTCTTGTGGGACAGGATGATTCGCTCTCCTGTGGACAAGATGATTCGCTCTCCTGTGGACAGGATGATTCGCTCTCTTGTGAACAAGATAATTGGCTCTCTTGTGGGACAAGATGATTCGCTCTCTTGTGGGACAGGATGATTCGCTCTCCTGTGTAGCAAGATGATTAATTCTCCTGTGAGGTCTGGATGATGTGTTCTCCATGACGATTGTGTAGCAGGATGATTAGTTCTCTTGTGAGGTCTGGATGATGTGTTCTCCATGACGATTGTGTAGCAAGATGATTAGTTCCCCTGTGAGGCCTGGATGACGTGTTCTCCATGGCAATTGTTTAGCAGGACGATTAGTTCTCCTATGAGGACAGGATTGATTAAGTTCTCTTCTCGAGGCATCCTACCCATGCAGTCTGGGACTCATGGGAAGTACTGCTCATCTGATCAATGAGTAGGGAAATGAGGATAGGGACCATAGTAGTACCGATGGACGCATCGTTGTATCTACCGTACTCCCTATGCTAGGATGCCCTTCATTGATCTGGGATCAATGATACTGGTCTGGGACCAATGGTAGGAGTTGTACCCACTATGACACTGACTTCGGGTCGGTTGAGGACTGGTCTGGGACCAGTGGTACATACTTTGAGACTGACTTCAAGTCAGTAGAGGACTGGTCTGGAACCAGTTGTAGGAGTTGTACCTACTATGACACTGACTTCAGGTCGGTTGACGACTGGTCTGGGACCAGTGGTACACACTCTAAGACTGATTTCGGGTCAGTGGAGAATGGTATGACACATTCTCAATCAATTATTCTTCTTCATGGTTCAGCAGAGCTAAGTTGAGCAGAGAAGAGCCAGCAGAGCTGAGCAAAGCAGAGCAAAGCCAGTAGAGCCAATAGAGCTGAGCAGAGCAGAGCCAGCAGAGCTAGCAGAGCTGAGCAGAGCAGTTCAGGGCAGTGATGGCAGAAATAGTATAGTTGGACATATGGATCAGCAGATGGAGATCTCCCTAGTTGAGAGGGAGTGTTAAAATTGGCAACTAGGGCCAAACTCCATGTGGGTCATATTATTTATGGTAGTTGATATTTTTATTGGAACCCTCTCATTGAGAGGTGTAGGATTGATCTTAAGATCATCCAATTCCGATAAGTGTTTATGAAGTTATGAATTTATTTATGTTATGGACAAATTGTTAAGTCAGCCAGCAACTTATGTAGGCTCAGAAGCCCAACAATCATGTCTATGCAACCTCTACGTTTTAGTATAAATAGAAGAGGACTTCAAGTCATTTCTACACACACTTGGATCTCTTCCTCTCTCTACTTGTCTTTGGGTTTTAGTAGGAGGAGAGATCCTAAGCAAAAGCCGGAAAAGTGGGAATTGCCGAAAAAGTCAGAACTGCCGAAAAAGCTGGAAAAGTCGGAAAAGCCGGAACTATTGGAAAAACCGGAAAAGCCGGAAAGCCGAAACTGCCGGAAAAGCTGGAATAGCCAGAAAAGCTGGAACTGCCAGAAAAGCCGGAACTGCCGGAAAAGCCGAAATTGCCAGAAAATCCAGAACTGTCGGAAAAGCCAAAAAAGCTGGAACTGCCAAAAAAGTCAGAAATACCAAAAAAGCAGGAAATGCCGAAACTGTTGGAACTGCCGAAAAAGCCGAAACTACCGGGAACTGCCAAAACAGCCGAAGCATCTGTCTCCGAAGGAAGGCAGCATGATGTATGAGATCATGGGCAACATAATAAGCATCATGATGATATGAACATGGGCAACATAATGATGCATGATGATATGAGCATGGGCAGCATAATGATGAATGAGAACATAAGCATGGGCAGCTTAATTGAATAAGACCATGGAAGATGCAGCATGATGAGTAGCATGAAGATGAGAGCAGCTTAGTCATCAAGGTTCAACACATGTGACAGTACAGCAAGGTGTCACACGGTAATGTGCAACAAATAGATGAGATGCAGCACTATGATAGGTGAACGAGTGACCTTAGAGAATCAGTTGAAGCAATATGACTTCAACTGATCTCATGTCAATATCAAAAGTCAAAGTGATTGACTTCTATTGTAAATGTAGTATCTCTCTCACTTTCTCTGTTGAACTTTGAAGAACATAAAAGAAGAATTGATCAAGGGTTCACCACATTGGGGTTTGTCCCTGGCTAGCGCCACATCTTGTGTCCTCCTGTCTTGGCTTGTCTTCTGCGATTTATATTTATGTTCTATCTGCAGTTTACTTTATACTGATGTGATTGCTAATGTGGAAAAGAAATTGAAATAAATTGCTCGAGCATAGAACATACCTAAAATTAACAAGAAGACAATCAAGAACAACAAGAGACACAAGATTTGGTTAAAGACCAAGGAAAAACCCACAAGGGCGGGAAACCCTTTCAAATTCTTCTTATTAGATTATCATAAAATGTTCCGCAGAGAGATTCACTTATTTAATTAATCAACAAAAGAGTCAAAGTCAATACTTTTACCATCCAAGAGATCAACCAACCATATCCAATAGATGAGCTTCAAAGCCAAATCTGGTCAACAAGTCAAAGTTTCCAATTTTGCCACAATCAATAGCAGTGAAAGATGCCCTAAACAGTCCTGAAGTCAATGGTCAAACTCCTCCAAAAGAGCTCAGTCAACAATCAAAATACTCGGGCTTCCTTGCAGCTCAAATCTAAGTCAAAACAGTCCCAAACAACTTAGTCAAACTTGGTCAAAAGAGAGAGAAAGGTCCACAGTCAAACTACAATCAAAGCCTATAGTCAACAAAAGTTAAATTACCCAGAAAATCTCAATCTCTATGCCAATGAATGCGGCCTCCAAAAACAAATCCAAAACTGAAGTTAAACCAAGTCAAAGCATGCCCAAACACCAAAAAGTCAATGTTGGTCAAAGGCGGGTCAAAGACAGATTTCGACCCTTCTGAAATTTTCTCTCTCCTACTTGCACGTGTGAAAGAAGACTTGCAATTTCAGACTTGCACGAACCTCCAAGAGAAGAAGATGTGATAATGTGATGCTCCAACGTGATGTGACATTAGGTGTATTTATAGTTAATGGAGGAGACCCAATTTGAATTTTAGGTCGACCTGAACTTTTGTGCACATGTGGGTTTGCACATTAAAAAAATATTTTTCCTTGACCAAATTAAATTCTTCCAAGGGCAAAGAGGATCTTTTTCGAATGAGGAAAGTTGTCCAAAGGTGGGAATTTGTCCCTGAGCTGCCAAATTAACACTCCCTCTCAGCTAGGGAGAAATTTTTTACTGCAACATATGTCCCATCTCAAATGTCTCGTCATCATCAGTCAAATGTTATCTTTGCTCATCTATGCTCATCTGTTGAATACCCTTGAATCTAAAAGAAGAAGAATTTGACATTATAGGGGAGCTCAAGCTACGCCCCTCTATCCAACAACCATGGCAGGATACAACTTACCATGAGGTAAGGATCACACTCTATCCTATTTCCCTATGACAATAGACAAGAAACCACCTACCATGAGGTAAGGATCACAAACTATCCTATTGTCTATTGATCTTCCCAACTTGACCCTCAAGGGTCAATGGTAGAACACTTGCATCCTATAACTTAAGTGGGATACTACTCACCATAAATGGTAAGGATCGCACCTAACTCAAGTAGCCAGCACCCATTGGCCAGATGGATGGGAAACAATCCCAATAAGCCTAGCTTGTGGGTAGGATGCCAAGTGGGGTATACTCTGTCAAGACCAAAGAGAGACAATAAGCAGGATACGACTTACCATGGAAGGTAAGGATCACAGACTATCCTATTACTCGATAATAGGCAAGATACGACTTACCATGCAAGGTAAGGATCACAAACTATCCTATTGTCCAGACTACCCTCAACCCCAGGAGCTCTCAAGCTCAATTCCTCTCCCTGTGAGCTCAAACTAGGGGAAAGAGCACAGCTCAGTGTTCTCGATCAGTTGGGACCCATACTCGGAAGGGTCGCATCCACCAGTCCAAGTTGCTCTTTGAACACCAAGAACTTCCCTTTCGACAAAGCCTTGGTGAGTATATCTGCTATCTACTCATTAATCGAAATGTGATGAAGTCTCAATACTCCTCTTTGCGCCATATCTTGAATATAGCAATACTTGATCTCAATATGCTTGGACTTGTCGTCGAACACAGAATTCTTTGCTAATCGAATCCCACTCTTGTCGTCACAATATATCATTGTCGTATCCAGGGCCTACTCAAATAGCTCTCCAAAGAGCTTTCTCAACCAAACTACCTCGTAGCTATCCATGCTAGCAGTGATGTACTCTGCCTCTGTTGTACTCAAAGCTATGGACTTCTACTTCTTGCTCATCTAAGATATCATGGCAGAACCCAAAATAAAGCAACACCCTGATGTGTTCTTTCTATCAATAATGTTTCTAGCTCAGTTAGCATCAGTGTATCCATGAAGTCTCACATCTCCGGCAGTATATCTCAGACCAAGATTGATCGTCCCATGCAAATATCTCAGCACATGCTTGGCAGCAGTTTCCAGCCCAATCAACATCAGTGTATACATGAAGTTTCACATTTCCGGTAGTATATCTCAAACCAAGATTGATCATCCCATGCAAATATCTCAGCACATGCTTGGCAGCGACCCAGTGTGCATGAGGTTCAATCATGAATTGACTAAAAGTGTTGACTGCAAAACATGTGTCTGGACGGGTGTTCACGAGGAAGGAGGATCTATAATTGCTTAACTGTTACTGGGGTGAATGAAATTGTTTTAAGTAATCATTACAGAATAAAACAAGTGAAAAATTAACATGGGATCAGAGTTGAGGTGAAGATTAGCCTTTAGAGACCAGAGAACACCCCTTTGAGACACTTCTCTTGTTGATTGGCAATCAACTCTTTTGGACAAGATGACTTCCTCCTACTTCAAGGATGAAGAGAAGTTGAATGGTGCCTCCAACTTTGTAGCATGGAGGGCTAGATTGGATCTTACACTTAAAGAAAATGATGTGATGGAGTATGTAGAGGGTGCTAGATTTTGTAGCATCGAACAGGTGTTCTAGTCTCGATATGTGTCTAAGAGGCTAAGGAACAAAAAATCTTCAAACCAAGAAAATGTTGCGCAAGATAAACTTGCAAAATGCCTCAATTGAATTAATTGATCAATAACTAAAAATTGCCTAAGTCTAACTTAAGAAAATTGATTAATTAAAGAGAATTAATTGAGGATGATCGAGAGCACTCTAGAGATTCACTTGGATCGAGTATAAGATAATATTAGCCATTGATGAGGATCTAATCATGGTCATTGGTGCTCCAGCAAGAGATTATAAGAGCAAATCGATGGGATGGAGATAGACACAGTTACGAGAGCAAGAGCAAGGAAGATCGAGCTACCCTGTGCGTAGAGATTCAGCGAGAGAACAAGTACGGGCCAGAGAGAGAAGCATCAGAGAATGAGCAAGCAACAAAGAGAATTTCGGAGAAGTTTACCAGTGGTTTTACAATGTTGGAGAGGTAGGGAAAGGGAGACTAAAAATACTCTGCAAAGGGCCAAACAGCCAATGCGAGCAGCCAAAAACCCCAGTGCGACTGCCAAGGGAGAGGTCGTTTCAGTTGTCGAACGTAGGAAAGATCATCCAAAAGGCAGAGCGAATTTTTCCACAAGCAGAAGGAGGCAGGAAGGTTCATTTGGAGCTAGCTAGCAAGCCATATAAATTTCCTAGGCCAGGCATTGTGAATTATGGCAGAGCAAGTTTCAGTGAGAGGGTTCAAGCAAGCCAGAGGGAGGTCGAATTGTTGCAGAAGGAAGATAATTTCTCCATTATATTTTTGGCCAGATTATTTGCCAGAGGATTGCCAATAAGGAATCCAAATTATTGTACTCAGAGTTTTATCGTTACATAATAATAAAATAAACCCTCATATGCTGCACCGGTTTTCCCTTTAGGGTTTTTCTGGGGATGTTAGTCCAAAAATTATTGTGTCATTTCTATTGTGTGCGCATTATTTTCTCAGCTTCCAGTTTATTTTCTGCAACGTAATTTATTTTCGTGAAGATTGCAATTGTGAGTTTAACGATATTTGTCGTCATAACAAATAAATTGCCGAACAATTATGAGATAGATTTCCAGTTAATTGTAATCAAGGAAATTTTCACATGGTATCAAAGCAGCATTAAAAATCGAATCAGAGGCTCAGAAGCGAGAGGAGAAAAATTGTGCAACTTCAAAGGCATATCTGGGCACAATTTCTCCATATCTGCGCAGGCCAACCAGGGGTGCAAATTGCAGAGGCAAAGGATTCAATTTCTAGTTGCAGGTGTAGGAAAAGTTCAAATAGCCTCAGAAGCAGAATTTGCAGGCAGTAGATTTGCCGAGAATTAGTTCTAGTCAGCAAAAAAATCAGTTCGTTGAGCAGATCTGGGTGCAGTGATTTTGTAGCAAGGGTTTCAGCTGCAGATCTGTGCAGTGACAAGAAGAGAAAAGAACACAAAAATTATATCCAAGACGTCTTTAGTAGATTTCTCGGATTTCTCTAGTATGGCCGCAGAGAGATTCAACATTCAAGAGGCTACGAATTTGTCTTCCAGATTGGAGAAGAATTTGCTCAGATAGCTTGCCTCTCTAGCTCAACTTCACAAGGAGTCCAGTATATAGACAATGGAGTGTTAGCTCATATGACAAGAGCTAGAGAATACTTCACCAGCTACAAGGAGGAGCAAATGGATTTCCTGATTCAGATGGGAAACAAAAGTAAATGTACTCCAGTCGGAGTATGTACCATTGAGATTCAAAGGGAGTAAGGAGCAAGCACCAATGTCATAGATGTGTTGCATGTGCCCAACTTGGGTATGAACCCTATTTCCGTATCTCAGTTACAAGATAAGGGATATCATGTTCACTTTGTAGGGAAGAAGGTGTTCATCAAACACCAGAACTGGAAGGCGGTAAAGTAGATTGGAGTCCACAGCAACAGATTGTACAAGTTGCAGCTCAATTCTCCAAAGGCACTAGCTAGCAGCAGCAATAGTAATGGTAGTAACAGTGGGAGAGACCTAACTGAGTTATGGCATAGGAAGATGGGACATTTACACCATGGAGCACTTAGGATGCTCAAGGAGATAGTTACAAGTGCTCAAGGGTTAGGCACGAAACTCAATGATGTGTGCAGGGGGTGCATACTTGGGAAGTATGCTAAGACAACATTCCCAAGAAGTGGCAGTAGATTAGATGGTGTGTTACAGCTAATACACTCGGATATTTGTGGCCCTATGTCCACTAGACCTCTCAAAGGGTACGAGTACTTTGTTACCTTCATCAATGGCCATTCCAGGAAAACTAGGATCTATTTCTTGAAGAACAAAGACGAAGTCTTCAATGGCTTCAGGGAGTTTAAGACTCTAGTAGTGAATGCAACAGGGAAAAAAATTAAGGTACTTTGCTCAAATAACGGCGGAGAATACACAAATGGTGATTTCATGAGTTTTTGTGCTAAGAAGGGCATCAAGAGGGAGTGGACAGCTCCATACAATCCATAGCATAATGGAGTAGCGGAGTGGAAGAACAGGTTCATAGGTGGGACTACAAAGGCTATGTTATATGACCAAGACATGCCCAAGTTTCTATAGGGAGAGGCTTGTAACACAGTTGTGTTTATACAGAATAGGGTTCCTCACAGGGTTGTAATGTTCCTAATTAGGGAAAACAGTGATATGCAAAGCAAACAATAAATACAACACCAGAAATTTCAAACACTCAGTAAACACCCATGTAAACTCTAGAAATAATAACTAGCTGAGCCATTTTATTAAGAAATTGAGGCAATAGTACAATAGTTTGGAAAGGGTGCACCTAGGCTTGCCACAATGGCAAGCATGACAAAACCAAGCTGATAAAATGACAAGCTCAGATGATAGAATCAGTTGCTCCAATGATGCCATGCGCTGCCCTAGAAAATTACATTGTATGCTAGAAAGAAACTGTTGAAAACCCCACCTCTGGTACTCAGAAAAATCTACAAAATTAACCCCAAGCTCCTCACAAATAACTCACCAAAACCTAGAAAGGGTTTGGTATGGTTTTGACCCTCGAAATTCAGCCCCCAAATACCACGACCTCCTCCAGCTGCTGGAAAATATAACCTGCCTGCAACTCCCAGGGAAAGCCCTCCAAATCACTCCAAAAAGGCTGAGTTACACTCCCCCAAGGTTCTCCTTATTTGCCCCCTGCAAACTCTAGCTCCACAACTCGTCCCACAAGCTCCCACGTGTGCCCAGTGAGAGGCTTCTACGCTAGCCCTGGATGTTGCAAATTCGTGCTACCTTCAAGGAGCAATCTCCTGCTCCAAAACTCCTCCAAAACGTTGATATGCCACTGAAGGTTCTAAACCAAAATTCTCTCGGCAATTGCTACCGAAAAGGACCCCTGAAATGAAACCAATGTATTCCCTTCCTACATCCTCCTGGAACACACACTAGCTGAGCAAATGGCTAAGTGATAAGCTCTGAATCCCCTCCAACTCTTTCCAAAGTGGCACGATTTGACCCCCCTAGGGTGGCACTCAAAGTCTCCCGAAGAAAGGGTGAGTTCTCCACTTGAAAAACTCGGTGCTCAACAACAAATGACCTGGCTAAGCAGCTCGAGCAACAAGAGTGAGTTCAATTGAAAAAAGACCCCAAATAAGGTTGAGCTTCTCCTATTTACAATTAGTGAGTTTCCTTTTTCCACGTGGGCCCCTCCATCTAGCTTTTCGACCTCCCTTCCTTCGCTATTCAAATTTCTCCTTAAGCAAGTGTGTTTTTCCTTGTGTGTGTGGCCCCCATGCTCCACTAACCAAGTATTTCAACCTCCCTTTTTCTCCTAAGTCTTTCTCCCAAAATTTTGTGGGTCCCATGGTTACCAAAAATGTTAAAATTGTGGAAAATAAACTTGGGACAAATTAATTTAAGAGGGGGTATTAGAGTCCTCCCCTCCCAAATGTTGTTTGTCCCCAAGCAACTTCAGCGCTGGATGCTCAAGTATGTGTTCACCTTCCAAGGTGGCATCCTCATCCGGCAAGCTCCTCTAGCATACTAAATACTCCCTGATAGTTTTGCGCCTTAGCTTCCTCTCCTTGATCTCCAAAATGGCTTCTAGTTCCAAACCCAGATGTGCCTCATCATCAAGTGGAGGCAACTCTGTAGTTGTTGTCACCTGTTGCCCCAACACCTTCTTGAGGCATGAGACATGAAAGACGTGGTGAATCTTGCTCCCTAGTGGGAGCTCCAGCTCATAGGCCACCTCCCCAAGTCTCCTAGTCACCTTGTATGGCACATAGAAACGTGGTTGTAGCTTCTTGTCCCCCTTCTACTTCAATGTAGACTGCCGATATGGTTGTAGCCACAGAAAAACCAAGTCCCCTCCTCAAACTACCTCTCAATCCTATGCCTATTTGCATACATCTTTTGTTGATTCTAGGTTGTCAATAAGTTATCCTTGAGATCGTGGAGGATATCCTGGCTCTCTTGGATCCAATCTTTGGGTTTTGGGGCCCGACTGTCTCCAAAAACAATGTCATCAAAAGACAAAGTATCATAACTATACAAGGCACAGAAAGGTGACATACCAATGGACATGTGATGGGCGGTCTTGTAGCAGTACTCGCCCAGATGTAACCATCGAATCCATGCTTTTTGTTGCCCAGGCCCCAGTCACATAGTTCCATAGGTAGCCCTCCAACCATTTGTTGACCCTCTTCGTTTGACCATCAGTTTGTGGATGGTAACTAGTGTTGGGGGTGAGCTTCGTACTCACTAACCTGAAAAGCTCCTACCAAAATGCCCCCCATGAACCGATTGTCTCTATCACTGACTGTGGTCCTAGGAAGACCATGCAAGCAAAAGACCTTCTTGAAGAACAACTCAGCCACCTGTGATGTTGAATATCGTGTCGGGATAGCGAAAAAATGGGCATATTTGGTCAACCGATCCACCACCACATAAATACAATCTCTACCCTGCACCATAAGGAGCCCTGTGATAAAGTCCATGGAGATACTCTCCCATTTCCCCTCAAGAATGTGAAGTGGCTGCAACAACTCAACTGGATGGGTCAACTCCCTCTTGTTACTCTGGCAAGCCTCACACTCCTGCACATATCTCAATACGTCCCCCTTGAGGCCTTTCCAAGTGAAACGCTCCCTAACTATCATGTATGTCTTCTGGAATCCCTAGTGTCCAGATAGCGGTGAGCCATGAGCTGCATGGAGAATCCTCTCCTTCAAATGTGAACCCGACACCAAGAATATGTGTCCCTTGTAGTAAATGACCTCAACTATCACCCTATAGCGCTCATCAGTGTGAATACCCTCCAAAATCTCACATGCCCACCAGTCCTTGGAGTACGCCACCAACCACTGTGCCTTCCAGTCAAGGCAAATGCTCATAAGTGAAAGTGTCGTCGGCCTCCTGGATAATGCATTTGCTACTATATTGTGCTTTCCCTTGACATACTCAATATCGACGTTGCAAGCCCGCACTTTGTTGACCCACCTTTGTTGCATGTCATTGAGGCCCTGCTGCCCCATAAAATGGCAAAGACTATTGTGGTCAATGTACACCCAAAATCTGTAGCCCACTAGGTACTGACGGAATTTGGCCAATGGATGCATGATGGCCAACATCTCCTTGTCGTAAATAGAATAGGACCTCTCATGTGGAAGGAGTTTCCGGCTCTCAAAAGCAATGGGGTGTCCATCCTGAGACAATACTATGCCACCTGCCTCTCTTGATGCTTCGCACTCTAATGTCAACGGTTGTGTGAAGTCCGGCAGTACCAAAATTGGGCAACTAATCATCACCTCCTTGAGGTGATCGAATGCCGACTATGCCCTATCCGTCTATGTAAAGCCCCCCTTCTTCGTCAGATCTGTGAGGGGAGCCACTAGCTGTGAGTAGCCCTTTATGAACTTCCTGTAATAGGTGCATATGCCTATGAATCCCCTCAACTCAGTAACATTTTGGGGCTCAAGCCAATCCCCGATGGCCCTGATCTTCTCCTCATGCACCCTCACTCCATCTACGCCAATGATATGTCCCAAGTAGAGCATCTTTGTCAGCCTTGTTGTCACACAAAGTGTCTAGGCACCGCTACAACACTGAAAGTAGGGGTTGTCACTCTGATCCCTACTCACTCCATTTAGACTCTCTCCTAGCTAAGTCAACGAGGGTAGTCCTTGTAGGTGATTGGATGATGAGAGACCTATAAAACAACAGGCTCTAGGAGATCTATGGCAAGGCAATTTGCTGATGATGTAACTTGGTTATTAATTAAGGCAAGTATTTATTATATGAGTAATGCTAAGATAGATCAATTAAGCTTGATTAGGCAAACCACAAAATAGAAATATTAGACCAGTGCCTTTATACAATAATACTTAATGATAAATCAAAGTACTTGCTAGGAAATGATATCAAGCTACAAAATAACAATAACAATGTTGTAGAGGGATGCTAGTATGGTGAAAATGAGATGTAAGATGCAAAGGAACAAGCACTTAATGAAAAGATTTTTTAAAGATAATGCAGTCTTGAAAGAGATATAATAGTCATGAAATAAGCTCAGTAACTTATGCCCAAATAAACAACGCAATCATTGTTATGATGAACCTTAAAAGTTAAATTTGAATGCAATGTTAATGACAGTGAACTTTTTAAGTATAAATTCAATGTTCCACCAAGACTCCGGGACGGGGAGATGCAGGTGCGAGGAGACGCACAAGGGGGACGTGTGGATGTACCCTCAAATTTTAGGGAAATTTAGGGGGGACAGGGGCATGTCGGGGTATATAATTTTTTTTCCTTTTACCATTATATA
>APFE030279761.1:0-11638 GCA_000404065.3 Pinus taeda | reverse complement strand
TGTAAACACAAAGATAAAGACACAATAGACAACAATTCTCTAGGGAACCCAACTGGGAAAACCTTCTACTTGTCGATTTTATTGAGAAAAATGTCTGAGCAATCAGATTTCTTTACAAAATGTTTCAATAGAAAAACCTAAGTGTTCTTTTTGCTAGTACTTAGTTGAAACTCCCTGCAAGAACCTCTAATCAAACTCCTCTTTCGTTGTGCAATCTGGCTCCTATTCCTTAGCATTGAAATCCCTATTTCCTAGCGCAAACCTAAGCCCATATTATTTAGGAATTTCTCCCTAAATCCTAGCATGCAACACAAAGAAACTCTCTTCTCTCAAAACTACATATAGGATGCTCCTTACATGCTCTACTAGCAAGATGCTCTCACACACACAACCTATGCATACAAGAATGAATTAAAAAGGTGCCTTCGTCCTCCTTGTAAACTTTTCAATCATGCTAGATCTAGCAAGTTAATTTTACATCTCAAACTTGTGATTGATTTGTTGACTAAGTCAAACTAACTCTTCTAACTCATCCTTTTCCAAAAATAAACTCGCACTTGGAGATAAACAAAATTGAGCCTCCAACTACTGCACATGAGTTAACTGCTCCATGACTCATCCTATTTCTTAGGAACTCGTGCATGCTAAAGGAAGATTGTTTGTGGTCTTTCTTGACTAAGGCACAAGTCAAGAAGAAGACCTTCTTCACTACACCTTTCAACAAAAACTATCGCTTACACACGCCACCCACTAACGCTATTCTACACACAAATACCTTTCCAATAGCAAAAGGATCGCCTCAATCAAAGTCTATATGTAAAAGTTATGCCACCCACCATGATTCAAAAGGATGCCACATCAAACCCCATTATTCATGGAAAAGGGACTAGCCACGTTATCATGATGAAGAAGACTCTAGAAGAGTCAATATTGTAACTCTAATTAAGAGTTGAAGGAGTCAAACTTAAACACTAATAGCCTATCATGTTGTGTTATAACGGGGCAACAAGGAGGAAAAGGGTTTTCAATCTATTGGGATGCAAGTCTCACTCCTTTGTATTTGCATCTATTCCATTCAGAGAGAGAGAGAGCGCAAAGCAGATTGACCTTCCAGCTAAGTTTTCTCTCAAAAGGTTTTCCAAGTCATATCTTGTGTTTTTATGGAGCAAAGTAGCTGAGTCTGGATAGAAAGCGAGCAAACAAATAGGATTTGTGAGTTGTAGCATCCCATGGGCCACAAGTCTCACTCCTTTGTATTTGCATCTATTTCCATTCATAGAGAGAGAGAGAGAGAGCAAAGCAGACTCACCTTCCAGCTAAGTTTTCTCTCAAAAGGTTTTCCAAGTCATATCTTGTGTTTTTATGGTTGTGAGTGCTTGTAGTTGTGTATGTTCTCTATTTTACCCATTTTCTATATCGCATGCATAAACAATAATTAACAAATTCAAAAATCTAACGAGAAATTTACCCTCATAATGTAGATTTCATATTTTCTAACATATTTTGGTAGATCTATTGTGATGAATTTATGAATCGTCCAGTGAGATATCCATGGCAATTTACGAATCACATAAACTCTCGAAAAGGAAGATAGGTAAATATGCAAATTGTGTATGTGGTTGTGTGTAATTTCCAAAACATTATAGAAATAAAAAATCATTATATAGACATAAACATATGCATTTTTAACAATTTAGAGAATTCAAATAAGCATTCAAGAATTATCAATGATCAAACATGCAGGTGTCAAAAATACACTTGACACCAAAGATTCATGAGTAATGATAAACATTGGTTTTTTCATTCAATGTCATCAAAATGCATTATATAAATACAATGATACATGGGTCCATGGAAATGCCAACAGCAAAATACAAAAGTAAAGAAGTCTCATGACTCGTCAACCTATAGGAGAATCTCATAATCAATCTCATCATCACCACTACCACTTCCAATGTGCTTTCCTCTCTCTTCCTTATCTAGCACCATTGATAATATTGCAGACTATGACCCCTTGAGAATATCGTTATCACTGAAATTGACCAGCACTAGGGCCAGTGCATTAAGATCCAAGTTAGCAATCGCCAACTTGAAACTGTTCTCCAAATCATATCATCAAGAAATACATCCCACATCTTTGTCCTTCCCTTCAACGACTCTTCCCTCATCCTCTATGTAAGAGGAATGTTGGTGTACATATAAGCCAATGATTTTGCTTTGTCATTCTCTTCAACCACACTTCCCTCATCCTATATATAAGAGGGAGGTTGGTGTGCATATAAGCCAATGATTTTTCTTTGCACTACTCAAGCTTGCTCATCTTCAAAGTTTGCACACTCCCATGTGCTCAAATTCCTATTGCAGAAAGATGAAGAGGTAACCTATGAAAGGAGCCTCATTTGTTACCTATGAAGATAGAGTGTGATGCCCAATGTGTTGCCCACCAAGTAGAGGTCTTCCTAAGCCCCATGTCTTTTTCATATCATAGCCTCTGAATCTTCTAGTTGCACCAAAAAACTCTACAAAGCCCTTCTCCAACTTTTCAAGGGTGACTTTTGCTTAATATAATATACTTAATGTAATCTTCCTCCCTTTTGAAATCTCCCTATCAATGTAAAAATGCTATCCACATGTAGTCCCAACACTAAGCCACTCATAACTATAGTACTTGGGATTCAACAAGCAATGAAATACAATCCTTCTCTCACCTGCTAACAAGAATATCCCCTATGGTGGTGAACAAGATCTTTGTCGATGTCACATCCTCAAGAGACTTGTTCTAGAAAATAAGCACCTTAATGGACTCAATAGTGGAGTTTCACCCCTCATAAGCATCTCCAATATGACTTGGATCTTTGCAAAAACCGCAACAAAGAAAAGATAAGGTCCATAGTATTAACGGTAAGATCTATGCTCTCCCCCCCCCCAACAATCATCCAACATTATATCCTTCACCTTCTTTGAAGCATTTATATCTTGCTTTCTCCAAAAAGCCCAAAACTGTAAAATAACCGTAGATGCAAGTGTAGTTTTAACTTTTTACTTCCCTTAAACTCTTAAGCATGATGAATAAGGAGGTAAACCAGGTATCTACAATCTTCAACAATGATAAATGTGTGAATAAAAATTTAGATTGTTAAGGCACTGGTATGGTTTTGTACATAATTGCAGATTTTGCATACATCCTCAATTGACTCTCCCATCATGTCACATCTTAAGTAATATATTTAAGTGCTCAATTCAAATAATGCACAATGTAAGGTGACCAAAAAAATTGAGAATATGTAGTCTCTACAATCAATAAAGAGATAGATTAAGGGCTAAATTCAAACAATCCACAACGTAAGGTGAACAAAACACTTGAAGGTAGAAAAAGAACTCAATGGTAAGAACAGTCTCATCTTGTAGCCTTTGTTGAAAGATCTCATCCATTGGACCACTAGGAGCATGCCTCTTCATTGCTGCTATGGCTTGTCTGCAATCAAAATCAGCCCCGCTCCCAATTCTGCTGGATGACTTCGTCAAGAATGGATGAGGATCATCACCTGACATCTGTGTATGTTTACATGTTGCTTCCACTTTCCCCTCTCCAGCAGATTCTTCTTTGGCACAGAGATACTTCTGGACATGCTCCAATTCCATCAAATAGCCCTTCCCTCAGAAGTAATTGCTCTTAAATTCAACATTGAAATAGTTGCACGTCCACTAATAGTGTCCTCCAGCAAGAGACACTCCCAAGCCCTTTTCTTTTAGTGACATATTTCCACAGCAGGTGATTACTCTCTTGGTTTTATCTTCTTGCAGTTGCAACCCTGTTTCCATTTCCATGCCCAGAAATGTTAACTCCATTTTTAATAGATGTCGTAGTAACAGCAGCAGTACCACGATCAGTTGGACATGGAGGAGAAGCAGCACTTGGCAATACCAGAAACATTCCTCTCCTTTGTGGTTGAGCAGCAACCCTTGACGTTTGAGCAATAATTTCAGAAAGATGTGTGAAAGAACATTGTTGTTTTGAAATGAGAGCAAAATATTGGCAACCTATATACACAATCTAGTTCCACATTCACTGAAATGCTTCTTTAAATCAGTCCTCCGCACTTTTTTCCCACCCTAACAAGTCTGACTGATGGGAAGGACAAATCAGCATATCAGTAGTCCAATTCATTGGATTTGCAACAAGTTGGAGGGGTGAAGGTATCAGGTAAGGTAGGATATAAAAGATCAAAGTGAGTTAGATTTTCTATTAGAACTAGAAAAGTTTTAGGCTGAGAGCAAAAAACTGTATTAAATTCCAGTTTGAGACAGAACTCAGGCAAACCAAAATTTGAGCTTTATCAAGAGACTATCGAAACTATCTCTGTAGACTTTGAATTTCTACCTCACTCCAGTACTAACATCACTTCAAGGGGCATGTATCTGTGTGGGTCCCCTTGCTTGTGATTGTTGTTTTTGTAACGCCTTCTTAAATGCAAGCCTAATAAAATCACAGTGGTGTGTCCTTGTTGGGGATTTCATTCCATGATAACATGACTAGTACTTATTCCATCATCTAGCTATGGCACTTGCCCTGTTGACCACATTTAGCAATTTGTGAACCCTTGTCTTTTCTGCTTTATTTCTCAGGTTAGTTCCCAGAGGTACTTGTTTCATGTTTCCACATTCAACTCAAATGCATGGTCTCATTCAAAATGCCCTACTTTTCACCTCCACAACCAAAATATGCTGCCATTATATGTATTTTGGTTGACTACATTTTCAACTGCAACTATCCACTGACAACCATGACTTCTATCCATTCAAAATTAACAAACCTCCATCCACACAATAATCAAATTTTTTGAGGCCTCTAAATGCTGTACTAAGGAAAATTTTAAAAAATATGTACTGCACACTCCTAATGCCATATTTGATGAAATGGCAACACATACCCATGCACTCAATATCGCAAAACATATCCTTGCACTCAGGACTGCTAGTACTGTCATTGATAATAACTATTTTTTAAGGATGAGAAAACTGTATCCACTATATCTATATTTCAAAATCTCAAATCTGACCAGAATGTAAAGCCAATTAAAATTAGATATAAACCAATTGTGTCTCAATAAATGACATTACTGTTTAAATAGGTAGATAATGTGTCCACCTATCTGAGATACTGGCATATCAGAATCATTAACTACTGCATATAACCTTCTTAGATTGTGTAGTTTCAGTCCACTATGTATTTTGATTTACCCACATTAACTGTGACCACACAGAATATATCAATCCCAGCCTACAACTGCAAATCAATAACTAACACAATGGTGAAATAAGAAGAATGAATTCGGCAAGATAGAACCTCTGTATCAATCATTATCTATAGCTATATCCATGCATGCATGCATAAATATGTGTGTCTGTGTGTGTGAATGGGTCATGCAAACCCATGAGACCATTCCCATGCAGGTATAAAGAGCTCATGCATATCATCTTCATAAGTGTGGTCAGATGAGTAGGCATGGTTTTAGTGTGTGAATATGTATATCAGCACAATAGATTGAGCATTTCAAAAAATTTAATTAATAAAATTTCAAACAAGGAGTCAAATAGTTGTACCACTTAGATTATACATGCAATAAATGGGTCACAAATACAAACACCCCTCCATCCAGAAAGAAAATTTATGATATTCTAGAACAACTTATGCAAAGTCAATACCTCATCCTCCACTTGTTGAACTCCCAAAGTGTGCTCCAGTTTTGTATCGGATGGATTTACTTTTGTCTCTGTGGCAGATGTAGAAACAGGTGACAGAGATTGAGAAGAGGACCCATCGTCGGTGAAGGATGCAATTTCTGCCTCCTCTGCATCTTCATCACTCAATAATGCAGCAGCTGAGGAATCTCTAGCATCCTTGTCCAAAGAAGTCTTATTTGAAAGGGGATCCCTTGAAGGGCTGGGACTCATATAGGATTGTGCCCCCTCACTGTCAAGGCCATCAGACACGCTGTTTCTATCATATGGACAAATGCTGAAGAACAAGCATGGTTGCACTACATTTCTTGGGCCTCTCTTTAAGCTGAGGGGAACACTTGTGCTAATAGAACTCTTGAGAATCCCGTAAACAGCTAGGTCTACCACAGCACTTCCCAAAAGCTTCCCTTTCAAGACTCTATCATTTTTATTTTCATATAAGTTCAATTCTAAAAGCTTCTTCTGAAATTTATCATTGTCTTTCAAGTTACTGGCCTTGCTAGAAGATTCTCTAAACAAAGTAACAGGGAGTAGAAAGGACTCGTTAAAATACATCTTTCCATCACCATCTGTCCCTATTTGAGGTGTAACCTTTCTGGTACTTCCAGAATGTTTAGTGCTCATTTCCCAGTGCAGAATCACTGGTGTTTCATATATCAAGGATTGGGAAGGTGGCCAGGGCTTGATTTCCTGCAAATTGATTAGATAACTGACCTGGACAGAGGACACTTTTGAACTTCTTGATCTAAGTCCAAGCACCATGGCTACAGAACTAAACTCTTGGGTATATGCTTGACTGCAATTAGACGCTAGAAGATTTACCAGGAAAATAAAACATAGCTTCCTTCTTCCCACACCCCTATTGCATCTCAATCACATTAAAGGCCCCTTCTCATTAACAGTGCCTGAAATACTGAACCCAGTGCTATCTACAGTAGACAAGATGGTGAAAGATCACACTCGATTAGGCAAGAAAGATACAAGCAAGTACAGAGGGGAAAATTAACCAAAAAAAAAAGATAGACAAAAACACCACTGCATTTAATGGAAAACTAACTGGCGACAAAAGAAGGATACAATAGGTGTGACATAGGACTATCAACATTTGCTCGCAGCACGGCACAAACAGTGCCACTTTTTATTCATGAGATACAATGCAAACAAAAGCTTGCACTTTATCTGTGCAAGCTTTTGGGGAAAATGGATGGGTCACCTAACAATGCATGATCCTCACAAACCAGATCAAGGACTAGAAGATCGCTAAATTTATTCTGGGTAAGTAAGGTAAAGTGATAAAGGAAAGGAGTGATGGATGGTACCATGCCATTGGACTCTTTTCATGCCTTGGTCTTCCTAGAGATCCGTAGGAAGCACAACGGAAGCACAACGGCACAAATAAATAGTAACTGCAATCCTTTGCAATCCTTTTGATAGAGGTTGGACCATACGTTTGTTCCCTGGCCAGAGATACAATTCATATACCACGGACGCAACTCAGAAGGAAATCCTTACAACTACAGATAAATTAGCAGACACTCTACATACAAATGCCGCTTATTCATCGAGAGCTTCCTGTTTTCAAAACAGCTCAAAAAATTATTGAGCAGCAAAGAAACTAGACTTGAAAAACTTTCTAGGTCAGCAAATCACTGAAAATAAAGGCCCAAGAACAAACTCGTACAGTGCCGACTATAACTGTAATTACGAATCTCTCAATAAATATCAGCGTAATCGAACCCACTTTACACAGAGAGATGGCAAAACGCAAATGGAGCGGCACAAAAGCTTCTGAACAATACCCATTTGGAAAATGTACCTCAGAGAAAAGTGAATAAACAAAGAGACGTGAGGGAAGAAACGAAGCTGGAGTCGCTGTCCGTGGCACGCATTCTACGGGTCAAAGCATTGTTAGCTGAAACACACAGCTAATAATGCCTTAATTCCAGTGGATTTGTTAGAAACTTGGGCAGAAAACGATGGAAAATAGAAATGAAACATCGGGATTCGAGAAAGTCTTTTCCTGAGACGGAATCGTCAGACAAGAAAGCCGAGAAAACAAGCACAAAGGGACTAGAAATGAAAAGAGACAAACGAACCGATGCTGTGTCTGGCACTGCTAACGTTGTGGAAACAGAGTAGATCTACAATCCAAGACCAAATGAAACAAAATGAAACAGCTCCCTGTAGATACGGACCTGCTCACCAACCTATCTGACAAATAGCTTCCGGAGAAACTGTCAAATTCCCTATTTACGGAACCGGCAAACAATGCTGCAAAGAGGAAGAAGAATAAACGCAAAATGTATGTCAAAATCCACCCAAATTCGCATATTTTTTCATCAAATCCCCAAAATGCCGCACAGGGGGCCATGCAAGACGGCAGGAAACGCAGATTTGATCCAGAGAGATTGGCAAAGAAGGCGCCATCTTTAGCCTACTAAATTTAGTCAATACATTTGTTAAAAATAGGACCGAAGAGAAAGAAACGCCAGCTGCGCAAGAATGGATCCGAAGCTTACCGAATAGGTCTAAATTTGGCAGCATTGGAGCCAGTGAACAGAATCAAAATACTGTTCGTTGCAGACACACTGTGCATTTTCGTCCTTCATTGCTCCACCTCCGTCTTTGCATAATTTTGACGGGCGGTTGCTCGGGTTCCATACCATCCCATTATTTATTCACTTGCACAATCCGTATCGTGAGCTTCCAGGGAGACGCAGCTCAGCTCAAACTCATGAGCGGAATTCCACGCATGTATGGTCTGTTCATCGGAAAAGGAAGCAAATAACCGCATATGAACCGCCGGCCGGTCGACTGTTATCTCCCGGCCGACAGAGACCCGCCCCATTGACGCTGCTTCCGAGTGCCGCCAACCTGTGTGGCACCAACCTGTGCGGTTAGCGTTACTGGTGGTTTCTTTACAGCATTCCTTTAACCGCTGTCGGTACCGACACTCGTAAACGGCGTTGCCACGTTGGGTTCGGTGAGGATTATTATTGTTACTTTTATTTTAATTTTTTTAACTGTATAGGTTGTTCAACTTGAAAGTAGTAGTTTCAAAGCGTGGCGAAAAAAAATATAGTAAATTAAATGGTTAATGTTAATGCGGGAAGGACACGTCATAAAGGCGAACCCATCACACTGTGGATCTACGGACTTACATTTATTTATTTATACTCCTCCTCACTTTAAGTAATACCACTCAAATTTTAAAAACAATTTTATTTACTATGGTTATGAATCAATTTTAAATACAATTTTATTTGGATAAATTTTTTATTTTTTATTTATGATGTGGTGGTGAGATATTTTACTTATATTTTAATTATATTTCGAAATTTTAGGAATTTGGTTGAAATGTGATTAAAAATAAATTAGAATTTTTTTTTTGGTTGGATTGAAATGTGATTAAAAATAAAAATGGTTTATTTTAAATATGTTTTTAATATAATGAATTTAAAATTTTATAAAGAAATTTTAGAGCATTATTGTGCAAAGTTCACCTGTTAATTTATGATTCCAACAATTAGATTGAATTTAAATTTTATAAGAAATTTAGAGCATATTGTGCAAAGTTTCACCGTAAATTGATTCCAACAATTAGATTGAGACAATTTAACCAGAAAAGAATGCCAAATTTTTCTAAATATTAAATAGATTAAATAAAATTTTTTCTAAATATTAAATCAGTTAAATTTTTTTTTAGGAATTTGGTGAAAGCAACTTTTTTTTTGTTAGTCATGTGTTTTTGTTATTTAAAAATGTGTTTTTTTTTTATTATGGAAATGGTATAGTTCCTCAGCACAAATTTTGTGATTCTATCACTAGATTTAAGAAAATTTTTCAAAAAATATGCCAAAAAATCTCCCAAAACATAAAATAGAGGACTAGAGTTTTTTATAATTATAAAATTATGTTTTGAATTTTTATTTTATAAATTTATAACCAAAGCTAGACATCAAATTAATATATAAAACTTTCTTATATGTAAAAAATCCACTTCCATGCAATAATATATTTTTAAAATTACTACCAAACCAAACATCAATTTAATATATAAAACCCAAAACAAACATCAATTTAATATATTAAACCCTCTTATTTAATGGGTTATATTGAAGACCTTGTAACATACATAAATATATGTGTTGATAACAATTGTGGCGCAATATTAGTTAGGATATGTGTATATTGATGAAATACCATTTTGGTATTTGTATTTTCTGTTGGTTTTTTGGAACAGTTCAAATGGCTTCTTTCCCTACATAAGGGAATTCATCTTTCAGTTTTTGTTTTCAAATACAAAATCTTCTGGCTTCCAAATACGGAATTCTATAATCTAAAACTTTTATATAATCTCAATATAACACAATGATACTTTTTCGTCCTTAAAAACCAAAAATACACCTCCAAATAATAATTTTACAAAAACTTACCTATTCTACCTTTCTTTAAATTTAAACCTCTAATATCTTAGCATATGATATCACACCACCACTTGTGTACATTAAGCTTTCACCTATATATATAGAAAGCTAAGATCCACTTGTATGTATCTTCTATACTTTCATAGGTCGTGGGATGTACCGTCCTTTTCCGGAATCATAACTTGGTCAAATCATGTAGCAATCCAAGAATTTAAAAGGTTAAACGTGAAATGATAATATAAGGACAAATGTCCCCTAACCTTCTTGGAATTTTAAAATGAATTCTATATTTCCTATCGTATAAACAACTATATTTCCTCTCCCAAAATACTCGACTTTGAATATTTAGCTTCAAAATCTAACTTTATAGCATGACCCTGTTAGTTCTAATTTGTCTTTAACATTTGTCTTTAACTCTAATTATTTTGAGGGATTATGAAAAAGTAAAATTAAACATTAATTTGTTAATGCAAATGGCAACCCATAAATATTGTGCTATCGACTTATTAATGCACGAGTTATATATATCTATTTTTAAATTTAAATTTAAACAAGTACATTATATAGTAATAAGCATATACAATTTTATACAATAATAAATTAATAACACGATAAATATGAGTATTCAATGTGGAATGATGTCAAAAAAATATTAATTTAAATAGAAATACATATTTTATTATTTATTTTTAATAAAATTTATTTCCCCAAATATAAATTTTATCAATTAAGTATAACTAATATTTATTTTACAATTTTTAATTATTTTTAAAATAATATATATTTTGTTTTATTAAATTATAATTTTTTAAAATTAATAGATAAATAGTAAAAATTAAAAATATATAAACAAAATGAAGTAGTTATATTATAGAGCGTTGTAAACTATATTTTTTCACTTTTATAAACTTATTAATACAGATTCGTACTGTTAGGATAACATTTCTAACTTTTATATTTTAATAATAAATAATTTAGGCATTTTGTATTTGTATTTTAGTTGGTTATATTTATTGGATAAGATTATATATGATATTATAAGTGTTGAAAGTTTAAAGGTGCATATTTTTTTTAAAGTGAAAAAATATTTGATTTTTTTTAGCGGGTAGTAAATCTGAAGTTGAGATGAAAAAGTTAGACAAATTGCTTCTTACATAATATAGCATTGCACATCGTCATAGGGAGGTCACGGGGTCAATTCTCTTCAACACTCTCAACCCCTTTGGGGTTAGGCTATGTTAGTTTAGTCGTGGGTCCAGAACCTTTATTATTGAGAGGCCACACTCCTAGGGTGACTCTAATAGAGGTTTGCACCTCAAGAGATTTGATCTCTCTTGTAATATAATGTTTCTAGGTAGATCCAAAATAATTGGTAAGTCTGCATCGTCAAAGCACATTTATTATTGAGAGGTTGCCGGTTCAATTATCTCCACACTCCCGAGGTGCTCTATGGTTGAGTTGATAGAAAG
>APFE030279760.1:0-74202 GCA_000404065.3 Pinus taeda | reverse complement strand
ATCTAATTTGCACACTAATGAAAGCAAAGCCAATTACTTCATCTATAATCACAATATTTCGCCAATGAAGCTAAAGGCTCTGGAAATATCATCATATAGCATGAAAGAACTGACATCTAAACTATCTACTTGCATACTAATGAAAGCAAAGTCAATTACTTCACCTATAATCACAATATTTCGCCAATTAACTTCTAAAATGGGGTTAAGCTAAAGGTTCTGGAAATATCATCATATAGCATGAAGAACTAACATCTAAACTATCTACTTGCATACTAATGAAAGCAAAGTCAACTACTTCACCTATAATCACAATATTTCACCAATTAACTTCTAAAATGGGGTTAAGCTAAAGGCTCCGAAAATATCATCATATAGCATGAAGAACTGACATCTAAACTATCTTGAACAATAAACAAATCTCATTAAACAAAAGCATAAACAACTGAAATTGAAAACTAAAGTTCAGCAGAGGAAGCAAGTCTCAATAACACAACTTGATGCAAAAATTACACTAAGAAGCTCGAGCATAACCAGACTTCAGGAACTATCCTGAAGTGCACCTATCAGTGTTAGTAAGAAATATGACAAGCTGCAAAAACATGTACAAGATTAGAGTGATTAAGATCATAAGAAAAACATGAGAAATGTACAATTCGAATGAGAGAAAATATACATGAAAACTATACAAAAACAAAAGAAGGACCTCAGCTAGCAGGGACCCTCTGCACAGCTTTGGACTAACACGATGTTACTTCAAAACACGCTCAAACAACCATTTGCAAAACAGAGTTTTGTATTATGACATAGAGTAATATGTCTCTTGGTTACAGAACAACAAAATAAAGCTATAACAACAATATCAAGAACATCCTATCTGCGTTGCAAACACTTATATTTATAGAGAAAATGGATAACTGTATCTCAGAGGAATTTTTTCAACAATAGACATGTGAACAGGTCAAAATCCGAGGATTCAGCCTCTCGGTTTCCATAAGCAGTAAATCTATGGGAGGTGGATGTTGAATTGCATTATGGAGATAGCATGTAGGTGGAAAAAATGGATCCACAAGTTTAGGAACGGCCTCAGATTCTTTTACGTGCAGGAACAGAGTTCTAATTGACATAGAACTCTCCGTTGACCTCCCTTTGACCGGGACCTTTCCTTCCGAATTTGGCTAAGTAAATAGGACCTCATCCCTGTGTGGATAATTCCTGAGCTGCCCATGTGTCTCATTCCTCCTACTGATACCTGTAACCTGTACAATAATGAAAACAACTGTGGAATTTACCAGTTAGTTGTGGAAAGTGGCTACATTCCATAGCTGATAAAAAAAACCTAGATCAAATAGCACACATAATGATATAATTTGAAAATCACTCAAATACACTCCTGAAATCATCATGTAACAACTTTTGATAGCTTAGGATGCACTAACATGGGAAAATAGAAGAGAAAGGGTTTAGGAAAATGCTTGAAAGAGAGGTAGTTTTGGGGCTCAACATACCCCCACTATGAAGATGTTGCATGTCCTCATGCAACCAAAACTGTGACTATCCTCCCTTCAATTCATCTACTCTGAAACTTCTGCTAAGACATCCAACCTTTTCTTCTTCTTTCTTGTTGTCACTGTCATTCTAGGCTTCATCATAAAACATCTGTACTTGAGATTGATGAGGGCTCTACTCAACCTCCTATTCTTCTTTTTCAGTTTTTTATTTTTCTTATGCCATAATCCTAAATGCAGCATGGTATTGTCATGGATAACTTTGTCCAATTTGTTTTGCTCTTTTAATGTTTCATTCTCCCTTTGGAAATGTCTGTAAAAGACTTCCAGCTCATAAATTTCTTGCTTCAATAACTGAATCAAAGTTTTCTGAGTTGTACTTGCCTGATTGGATGAAGTTCCTTGTTCTGCTGTAGTTTTCTATTGTTCCAATGATTCAATGAAATCATACATCTGCTGCTGGGTTTGAACAATTTCTGGAGTTGTTTTCCTTGGACTAGTTTCAAAATCTAACTGAGGAGAAGGAGAAAATTGTGGACTTTGATCAAGTGGAGTGTTTTCTGGTGACTGATCTGGAGTTTCACCTCCCAGGCTATGAATTGGCCTCCCTTGATTTGCGTTTTCTTCAATTTTCCCTTTATCTAGAGCTTCTTCTTAGACCTTATGAGCTTATGTCTCCCTTTTTTATGATCTGTTTCCCCTTTCCCTTCTGTTTTGCTTTAGTTGACTGTTCTTTAAGATGAACTAATCTTTTAGAAAGCACTTGCTCTTCCTCTGAAGAAGGCTCAGGAGTCTAGTAGATGTTTTCAATTTTCCATTTCCTTTATGTTTTGCTTGTTTCCTAATTTTAGTCAATGTTTCAGAAGGAAATTCTTCTTCACTGTTTTCCTTGGTCACACTAGTAGGAGTATCTTGTATTGCTAAATTTGTTCTTTTTCTCCTACTTTTCTTTGCTGAACTCCCCTCAGGCACTTCAAGAGGGTCTTGCAAGAAGTTCCTAACTAGGAATTTTTCCCATGTATCTTCCCTCTCTTTCAAATGATTTTCAACCAAGATCTTAATAAGGCCATGATGGTAGAGATGAGGTTCCACATCATCTATATTCTTTTGCATAGTGGTAGACATTTTTTTCAAACTATTCAACAAGAATTAAGGGAGGTTGATAGTTTCATTCTCCAAGCAATTCATTAATAATCTGACATGATACATGTACATGGAGCCATACCTACCCTTACATGTAATGAATTTTTTATTGATCAACTGCAGACTACTCCATTTATCTTTTAAGGCTGAAACAAGAATTCCTCATTTAAATATTGATATGTCCATACCCGAGTTACGAAGAATGACCCTCCAGACATTTTCATCAAAATCCTTATTCTTAAACCATCTCTCCCCTTCTTGTGGAATCTCTGTGGCTACTGCAATTGATGATTCTGTTACTAGAAATTTGATGTCCCCAATTTCAACTTCTGCACCATTGAAAGATCTTGCAAACGTTTTTGTAACCTCCTTATGATGACTCTTGAACTTCTAAATGAACTGCAACCATCTTGCCTTCTTCAATGTGCTCTTAAGTTGTAGGTATCCTTCCATGAATTTAACTCCTTCGGGCTCTGTTCTCACTATAAGACCCATTCCTCCTTCTCACTGTGAAGACACCTATGTAAATGATAGTTTTACAGGAGTATAACGGTTATGTGAGTGGAAAATAGGAGAGGGCTGTGGAGAAAATCGATGATTATGAAATGGGGAGAGTACTGAGCATGAAATGAAAGAGGATTTATGGAGTATAAGTCTGTGTAAACAAACAATAAACCGAGGATTTTAAAACCTAGTGTGCAGGCATGGAGGCAGAGTGTCACTCGTGAAAATTTGTGAGACTGCATAGAGTTTATGATCTTTGCATTCATAAAAAGGTTGTGGAGTGGAACGTCAGTGGAAGAGAGCCGTATTCAATCAGCTCATGTCTGCATGATTAGCCATTTTAACAAGTGTAATGAGGGTGTATGACTAAGTACGATTTAAACTCAGAAACAAATTATGAGACCGTTAGGATTAATGTGGAAGATATGGTGGATTTAAGGCAGCCATCAAGTCAAATCATTACACGTCATGGAGTTGTTATTTACAAACTATACGAATTATGCATTTGAAATGCTATTTGAAAATGGTTTTGTCCATACCTTGGAATCATATCTCTTTCATTTTGCTAACTTTTAGTTGCCTACCTTTGTAGTTGCTTTTTAGGTGTTGATGTTTTCAAAGATCTTCTCCTTCCATACCTACATCTTGCTTTTATTATTATTTGGCTAATCACTTGACTGTCACTACAGAGTAATAGAATTAGCTGCGGAATCAGAATTCAGCTATGGAAAATAACATTGTGAATAATATTGATTTGGCGAATGAATGGAAATGAAAAATGACTGTATGGATGATACATGGAAAGGTGAATATGAAGAGAAATGGAAAGAAATTTTATTGATGGAATGTGGTGGCAAGATGGAGCGAAATGAAATGAAATGGAATGAAACAAACTATGATTGAAATGAAAGATTTTATTTTTTTTGGAGAATATAGGGCATCAGAATCTTTTGATTTTCGCCCTGTATGTTCTGTATAATACTGCCAATTAGTGATTGGTTTTCAGGCTTATAAATTATTTTTATTTTTTTTATTTTTAGATGATGATGAAAAAAAACAAAGACTAGGCTGGTGGAGAAAAATGATTCTTCTTCACCATCCTCATTGTTGTGTTATCTTGAAAGATTTTGATAAACTCCTCCTTTGAGATTGGCTTATGATAGATCTTCAATCTATGATCATTCACAAGCAGAGGAGTTTGATGCTCATCAATTGTTTTAATTCTTACTACTCCATTACTAAATACATTTTCAATCTCATATGGTCCAAGCCAATGAGTTTGAAATTTACCTTGAAAATATTTGAACTTTGAATCAAATAGCAATGCCCAATCTCCTTCTTGAAACTTTTTGTCGTTGATGTATTTGTCATGCCACTTAGCTCTCTGTCGTTGAACTAGATCAATTCTTTGAACTGCTTCTTTTCTAATCTCATCTAATTCATTCAACTTCTCCATTATATGCTTCTGAGCTTCTAATAGATCCATTCCCAACTAAACTTCCATCTTGAAGGTTTTAACTTGGAACTCAATGGGGAGCAGAACTTCTTTCCCATAAACAATTTCATAGGGAGTGTGTCCCGTTGTGTTCCTCCATGTAGTTTTGTAGGCCTATAAGGCTTCAGGAAGCCTTTCTGCCCAATCTCTTCTATGTAAATGCACAGTCTCGGTGATGATTCCTTCAATTAATTTATTTGTGGACTCCACTTGACCATTTCCTTGCGGATGATAAGAAGTGAATTTCCTATGCTTGACCTTGTACTCTTCCATAAGCTTCTCCATCATTCTGGATGTGAATTGACTTCCCTGATCTGTCACAAGTTCTCTTAGAACACCAAAGAGATTAAAAATATCTTCATAAAGAAAATTAACTACTGTATTTTCAGTAGCAGAAAATAATGCTTTGGCTTCTACCCATTTAATGACATAATAAATACATACCAATATATATGTTTTTTGCTTGGATGGAGGATTAATAGGTCCAATAAAGTCTAAAGCCCATTTTTCAAAGGGTTCAATGAGTACCTGAGGTTGTAATGGCATCTCATTTGAGGGGGTAGGTTTCCCTACCCTTTGGCAGCTGTCACATCTTTTGACATATTTTTTTGCATCTTTGAAGAGGGACAGCCAAAAATATCCTAAAGAAAGGATTTTATAAGTTGTCCTCTTGTCAACAAAGTGTCCACCACACAGTGCATCATGACATGATTTGATAATATCAGGCATTTCATCTTCCCGGACACATCTTCTAATCACAAAGTCTGGCCCTGTTTATACAAATCGTTAGAAATCCATGAATATCTTGAACTATCCTGAATAATATTTATTCTTTCACTAGGAAATAAATGTGGAGGTAGTTTCCTTGTAACCAAATAGTTAGCCATATCTACAAACCAAGGAGTTTTAGTAGTTACTACAAATAAGTATTCATCAGGAAACTTATCCTCTACAGGAGAGTCTTTTTTGATATTTTGAATCCTAGACAAGAAATCGTCAACTATGTTTTGTTTCCCAGGTCTATCTAACATAGTAATATTGAATTCCTGTAAAAGTAGGAGCCATTTTGTAACTCTACCATTAGTAATAGGTTTTTTCATCGAATATCTAATTGCAGATGATCAATATGAATAAAATTTTCATAGCCTGTTATATAATGTCTGAAATTATTAATTGTATGAACAACAACTAAGAACTTTTTTTCAGTCAAAGTATAATTTAACTTAGTGGGAGTCAAATTTTTACTTGTATAGTAAATGGCATAAGGAACCAAGTATTTTTGTCCCAGTACAACTCCTAGAGCTGTATCTGAAGCATTTGTAGAAATATGGAAAGGAAGTTTCCAATTTTGTCCTCTTAAGATAGGTGCTTCAAATATTCTTGTTTTCAAGGCTTCAAATTTTGATTGGAAATCAGGACTCCACTTGAATTCACAGTCTTTTGTAAGTAGTTTGAAGAGTAGAGATGCTATTTTGGTAAAGTTTTCTATAAATCTTCTATAATATTTAGTAAATCCTAGAAAACTTCTAACATCTTTTTGACAATTTGGAATAGGTAACTTGGAGATGACTTCAACTTTGGATTTGTCTACTTTAATCCCATCGTTGGAAATATGATATCCCAAAACAAAACCTTCAGTAAACATCATAAAGAATTTTTCATGGCTTAATGAAAAGTTTGTTTCTTTACATATTTTAAGGACTTTTTCCAAATTTTCCAAGGCTTCTTCAAGTGTATTACCATAGACTGTAAAATTATCCATATATACCTCTACACAATCATGGATTAGATCAGAAAAAATTCTTAGTATTGCTCATTGGAATGTTTCAAATGCATTACATAATCCAAAAGGAATCACTCGGTAGGCAAAAGTTCCCCATGGACAAGTAAATGTGGTTTTATCCTGATCTTTAGGTGCTACTTGAATTTGATTATAACCACTAAATCCATCCAAAAATGAAAAGTACTTTTTGCCTGCTAATGTATCTAATACTTGATCTATAAAGGGCAAAGGAAAGTGATCCTTCAAGGTTGCTTTATTCAATTCCCTATAATCAATTCATACCCTCCATTTACCATTCTTTTTGGGCACTATCACCAAGGGAGAAACCCATCAGCTATCTGAGATTGGGTAAATGAAGTTCACATTGAGCAATTTTTGGATCTCTTCTTTCAGAATCTCCCTAAGATTTGGATTCATCCTTGTCTGAGGTTGTTTGATTGGTCTATTGTTTTCCTCAATATAGATATGATGGATGCAAGTTTTAGGGTCAATACCTTTCATATCAGTATACTCCCATGCAAATGCAATAGAATGTTTTTGTAAGATTTTGGTTAGCTCCTCTTGTTGTAACTTTTCCAAGTTTTTGTTAATATTCAATGTTTTACCTAGAAAAATTTCAACTACAAAACTACCAAACTCTTCCATAGAGTAGAGAGACATTTGCCTTGATGACAAGTATTCAATATCAGAATCTAACTGAAATTGTGTGTGATCATATTCTAAAGATGTTTCAAAATTTTCTAATGTGTTCAGGATTTGACTATCCTCACTAACTTTAGAGAGAGTAAAGACAGGTTGTATATCATCTTCATCATCGACCCATTCATTGTCTCCTACTTCTATAATTGCTTTCACTGGAGGATACAAAGTAAATTTATTTGTTGAACTACCATAAAGAATGTACATGTCACCAAATCTACAACTAATAGAAGCATCAGTTGTGGCTAGCCAAGGTCTTCCTAAGATGAGTGGGTTTCCTCCTAGATTATTTTTGGGAGTCAAAATCATGAAATCCACCGAATATTCCCAAGAATTCAAGGAAACCGAAATATCTACTAGTACACCATCTGGTTTGATTACTGATCTATCTGCAAGCTGCATGTAGGTGTGAAAAGAAGATTAGGAAGTTTAATCTATTCCATTGTCTGCCTACCCATAATGTTTATAGCAGCCCCTAAGTCAATCAATGTATTTGGAATTTTTATTCCATTTGTGTGTCTTGACAATTGGACTTCTTGGATCCACATATTTCTACATGGTAATCTTTCCCATCATGATATCTGTTATTTTTCCTACCAGGTGGATTCCTTTTGTGTCTCTTGGTTTCCTACCTGGTCTTTTGATACTCAACTCCTTTATTGTTTTTCTAGAATAGGAATTTATCTAATGGCTTGTAGAAAGGGAATCTTAATACAAACATTCTTTAATTCATCTAGGAAATCATAGTCACGCAACAAGATTTGTTTTTCCACCCCCTGTCAATTTGTAATCTCTCTAGAAAAGGAGGTGTGGATGTAGATATAGGTTGCTCAACTATAGGAGTTGTGTGGGTTGACTCTTTTTCTTTTTCTTTTTGAATGGTTGGGTTTTGAAGGGATGCTTCTTCAAAACTTTTATTGACTTTCAGAGAATCCTCCTCAGAAGCATCTTGCTCTTGAATATCTATAGAAGGTTTTTCCTTTCTAAAATCCTACCAGATCTAAGTTGAACATCATTAAGATCTAGAGGAACAATCATGTAGGTAGCAAATGGTTGTCTTTCTACCATGTAAGCATTTTGATGGTTCTTGTTCTTGGGATTCGGTAATGGCTGGGTTGGTAGTTGATTTGGCTTCTGCTGAAATGGAAGCAAGAGTTGAGGATTTTGATTTTGTTGAGGAGGTTGTTGTTGTGGAAATGGTAATAAAAGTTGAGGGCTTTGATTTGAAATTTGTGGTTGTGGATTTTGTTGTTGGTTCTGTGGGGGAGGATAGCCCTAATAAGATGGAGGATATTGATAATATTAAGCAAATCTTCCATAAGGATTGTGTACCCCTTGTGCCCATGATTGAGATTGATACTGATTTTGAGGTTGAGGCCAAGGTTGTTGCCAAGAATTCCAATTTGGTGAGGGCTGAAAATTCATTGGATTGTTAAATCCTTGATTTTGTTGCCCTTGCCAAGGTCTTCTTGAAACAAAGCAAAGAGATTCTACAGAATTTGGGTCCTCCTAAAAGACAGCTTTAAGCCCTAGGATTGAATGACAATCCTTGGTCTCATGACTTTCTGAGCAAATCATACATGTTTCTACAAATTTTTGCATCTAAGTGACATTATCTTAGAGCATGTTTCTTTCTACATTTTGGGAAAAAGATGGCTAAGGCATCAGCTTCTATTTTCTGCTTGTTTTGAATTTTGAGGGTGTCTAGCTGTTCACTAAGGCTCCCTAGAATGTCAGTTTTGAACTCATCAAGCATATTGCCAATTTCTACCCTACTTATTGTCCCAGTTGCAGATTTGTTTGCTCTAATAAGAGAAGGATCTCTAGGCCCTTTTCCAGTTTTAGATTTTCCTCTTGAGAGATGGAGACATAGTTCTACTATGTCACTTAATGGAAGTTGAGAGAGGTCTCCCTTCCCCATCATGTTTAAAATATCTATCCATTCATCTCTAATGGCTTTTAAAAGGGCTTTCAAGGTTTCCTCATCTAAATTGTTCATTTTTTCTCTCTTTAAGTTGTATTGAAACCTCTCAAGCAAATCCTCTAAGTTCTCATCCTCTTTTTACATCATTTTGAATACCTCATCCTTATGATTAGTAGGCATACAATAATCCAGGTATCTATCCAAAAATGCCTGACTCATATCATTCCAAGTCCTAATAGATTGAGTGACTAATCCCATAAACCATTTCAGAGAATCCCCTTTCAATGTTGAAGGTAACAATTTGAGTTTTTGAGAGTCTTCTAGATAGTCATAGGTTCAGCATAAGACTTCAAACTCAAATAGAAATGTTTCAGGATCCTCACTTCGCAATCCATAAAATTTTGGGAGGACGGATAGTGAAATGTTTTCATTGTTGTATGGGCTTCCTAATCTACTATAGGGAATCCAAATGAGTTATCTCCTTCCCTATTTCCTCCATTGTTACCTCTACCTCTACCCCTTCCTCCAAATAGTGAAAATTCTCCATCTTGCTCTTCTTCTACCATGATAGTTTCCTCATAATCTTCTGGATCTTCTATTAATGGCTGATGAGAGAGAGTTTGTACCTCCTCTTCTTCTCTAGGCAATTCTACTTCTTCCACTGCAATAGGCTCCCCTATGGAGGTGAAGAAGGGTTCTTCTCCTAGGTCAGATTTAGTAGATGGAGTGGGAGAATTTTCTAATTCAGTTGCTGCCCCTTGAATTCCAAGAATCCTAAGGCTAGGAGTATGAGTCTGGGATGGAGGTGTATATTGTTTATTCCTTGAAGTAGTTGGAGTTGTAAAAATCAAACTTTTGGCCCTAGCTATAAACCTTATCCTAGAATCTCTTTCTCTATGCATGTCATTTTTTTTATTTTTTTTTTGTGATTTTAATTGGGCTAATAATCATTTTTCTGATCTTCCAGATCACACTAGGTGCAAGAAGAGAGCATACTCAAGAAATTATTGGACTAATAATTCTTTTTTTTTATCCTATAGATCACACTAGGTGCAAGAGGAGAGCATACTTCAAGAAATTATTAATTTTCCCTCTTTTTTTTTATTCTAAGAGATAGGCTACCTACTTACACTTCCCCGGCAACGGCGCCAAACTTTTTAGTCAATTTAGTGTCCTAAATTGATAGATAAATTATCAATCCAGGAGTCATAAACTGATGAAGTCTAGTGCACCGTATGTGCTAGACAACCCTTTTCTTACCTCACTGTCTTCAGTTTTATCTTGTTTTGGGGTTTTTGTTCTGTTGATCTCCTAAAGTGGTTTAATGCAATGAAAATCATAATCTATTGTTAAAGCAAAAGTTTAAGAATACTTTTAAAGATCAAGTGTGGATGTAGAGTTGAAGACAAGGTTTATTCTCTTTCTTCTTATGATAGTTTCCAAACTTTGAACTCAAGAGATCTTAAAACATGTTGTCTACAAAATCAGAACTTGAATAAGAGTGTAAACATGCAACTACATAAACCAAACTAAAAATGAAGTACTGAAAATGAGATTACTATCTCTGTTGTCCATCCTAATTGCAAAATTGAAATCTAATAAATTGCTGCAACTCAAAACCAAAAATTAAAGAAATTGGAAACTAGTCAATGATTTCATCCATAATCACAACATTTCGTCAATTAACTTCTAAAACGGGGTTAAGTTAAAGGCTCCATAAATATCATCATATAGAATGAAAAGAATGACATCTAAATTATCTAATTTGCACACTAATGAAAGCAAAGCCAATTACTTCATCTATAATCACAATATTTCGCCAATTAACTTCTAAAACGGGGTTAAGCTAAAGGCTCTGGAAATATCATCATATAGCATGAAAGAACTGACATTTAAACTATCTACTTGCATACAAATGAAAGCAAAGTCAATTACTTCACCTATAATCACAATATTTTGCCAATTAACTTCTAAAACGGGGTTAAGCTAAAGGCTCCAGAAATATCATCATATAGCATGTAGAATTGACATCTAAACTATCTACTTGCATACTAATGAAAGAAAAGTCAATTACTTCACCTATAATCACAATATTTCGCCAATTAACTTCTAAAACGGGGTTAAGCTAAAGGCTCCGGAAATATCATCATATAGCATGAAGAACTGACATCTAAACTATCTTGAATAATAAACAAATCTCATTAAACAAAAGCATAAACAACTGAAATTGAAAACTAAAGTTCAGCAGAGGAAGCAAGTCTCAATAACACCACTTGATGCAAAAATTACACTAAGAAGCTCGAGCATAACCAGACTTCAGGAACTATCCTGAAGTGCACCTATCAGTGTTAGTAAGAAATATGACAAGCTGCAAAAACATGTACAGGATTACAGTGATTAAGATCATAAGAAAAACATGAGAAATGTACAATTCGAATGAGAGAAAATGTACATGAAAATTATACAAAAACAAAAGAAGGACCTCAACTACGCAAGGGCCCTCTGCACAGCTTTGGACTAACATGTTGTTACTTCAAAACACGCTTAAACAACCATTTTCAAAACAAAGTTTTGTATTAATATGTCTCTCGGTTACAGAACAACAAAATAAAACCATAACAACAATATCAAGAACATCCTATATGCGTTGCAAACGCTTATATTTATAGAGAAAATGGATAACTATATCTCAGAGGAATTTCTTCAGCAATAGACATGTGAACATGTCAAAATCTGAGGATTCAGCCTCTCGGTTGCCATGAGCAGTAAATCTATGGGAGGTGGATGTTGAATTGCATTATGGAGATGGCATGCAGGTGGAAAAAACAGATCCACGAGTTCAGGAACGGCCTTAGATTATTTTACGTGTAGGAACAAAGTTCTAATTGACATATAACTCTCCGTTGACCTCCCTTTGACCAAGACCTTTCCTTCCGAATTTGGCTAAGTAAATAGGACCTCATCCATGTGTGGATAATTCCTAAGCTGCCCATGTGTCTCATTCCTCCTACTGACACCTGTAACCTGTAAAACAGTGAAAACAACTGCAGAATTGCTAGTTAGTTGTGGAAAGTGGCTACATTCTATAGCTGATAAACAAAACCTAGGTCAAATAGCCCACACAATGATATAATTTGAAAATCACTCAAATACACTCTTGAAATCAACATATAACAACTTTTGATAGCTTAGGATGCACTGACATGGGAAAATAGAAGAGAAAGGGATTAGGAAAATTCTTGGAAGAGAGGTAGTTTTTGGGCTCAACATACCCCTATGTGAAGGTGTTGCATGTCCTCATGCAACCAAAACTGTGATTATCCTCCCTTCAATTCATCTGCTCTGAAACTTCTGCTAAGACATCCAAACTTTTCTTCTTCTTTCTTGTTGTCACTGTCATTCTAGGCTTCATCATAAAACATCTGTACTTGAGATTGATTAGGGCTCTACTCAACCTCCTATTCTTCTTTTTCAGTTTTTTATTTTTCTTATGCCATAATCCTAAATGCAACATGGTATTGTCATGGATAACTTTGTCCAATTTGTTTTTCTCTTTTAATGTTTCATTCTCCCTTTGGATATGTCTGTTCAAGACTTCCAGCTCATAAATTTCTTGCTTCAATGACTGAACCAAAGTTTTCTGAGTTGTAATTGCCTGATTGGATGAAGTTCCTTGTTCTACTGTAGTTTTCTATCTTTCCAATGATTCAATGAAATCATACATCTGCTGTTGTGTTTGAACAATTTCAGGAGTTGTTTTCCTTGGACTAGTTTCAAAATCTAACTGAGGAGAAGGAGAATATTGTGGACTTTGATCAGGTGGAGTGTTTTCTAGTGATTGATCTAGAGTTTCACCTCCCAGGTCTATGAATTGAGCTCCTTTGATTTGCGTTTTCTTCAATTTTCCCTTTAATCTAGAGCTTCTTCTTATACCTTGTGAGCTTATGTCTCCCTTTTTTATGATCTGTTTCCCCTTTCCTTTATGTTTTGCTTTAGTTGATTGTTCTTTAAGATGAACTAATCTTTCAGAAAGCACTTTCTCTTCCTTTGAAGAAAGCTCAGGAGTCTAGTAGTTGTCTTCAATTTTCCATTTCCTTTCTATTTTGCTTGTTTCCTAATTTCAGTCAATGTTTTAGAAGGCAATTTTTCTTCAATGTTTTCCTTGGTAACACTAGTAGGAGTATCTTGGATTGTTAAATTTGTTCTTTTCCTCCTACTTTTCTTTGTTGAACTCACCTCAAGCACTTCAAGAGGGTCTTGCAAGAAATTCCTAACTAGGAATTTTTCCCATGTATCTTCCCTCTCTTTCAAATGATTTTCAACCAAGATCTTAGTAAGGCCATGATGGTAGAGATGAGGTTCCACATCATCTATATTCTTTTGCACAGTAGTAGACATTTTTCTCAAAATATTCAACAAGAATTAAGGGAGGTTGATAGTTTCATTCTCCAAGCAATTCATTAACAATCTAACATGATACATGTACATGGAGCCATATCTACCCTCGCATGTAATGAATTTTTGAATGGTCAACAACAGACTACTCCATTTATCTTTTAAGGCTGAAACAGGAATTCCTCGTTTAAATAATGATATGTCCATACCTGGGTTACGAAGAATGACCCTCCAGACCTTTTAATCAAAATCCTTATTCTTAAACTATCTCTCCCCTTCTTGTGGAAGCTCTGTGGCTGCTGCAATTGATGATTCTGTCACTGGAAATTTGATGTCCCCAATTTCAACTTCTGCACCATTGAAATATCTTGCAAACATTTTTGTAACCTCCTTATGATGACTCTTGAACTTCTTAATGAATTGCAACCATCTTGCCTTCTTCAATGTGCTCTTAAGCTGTAGGTATCCTTCCATGAATTTAACTCCTTCGGGCTCTGTTATCACTATAAGACCCATTCCTCCTTCTCACTGTGAAGACACCTATGTAAATGATAGTTTTACGGGAGCAAAATGGTTATGTGAGCGGAAAATAAAAGAGGATCGTGGAGAAAATCAGTGGTTATGAAATGGGGAGAGTATTGAGCATGAAATGAAAGAGGGTTTATGGAGTAGAAGTCTGTGTAAACAAACAATGAACCGAGGATTGTAAAACCTGGTGTGCAGGCATGGAGGCAGAGTGTCACTCGTGAAAATTTGCGAGACTGAATAGAGTTTATGATCTTTGCGTTCATAAAAAGGCTGCAGAGTGGAACGTCAGTGGAAGAGAGCCGTATTCAATCAGCTCACGTTTGCATGATTAGTCTTTTTAACAAGTGTAATGAGGGTGTATGACTAAGTACGAGTTAAAAACGGAAATACATTATGAGACTGTTAGGATTAATGCGGAAGATATGGTGGATTTAAAGCAGCCATCAAGTCAAATCATGACACGTTATGGAGCTGTGATTTACAAACTATATGAATTATGCATTTGAAATGCTACTTGAAAATGGTTTTGTCCATACCTTGGAATCATACATCTTTCATTTTGCTAACTTTTAATTGCCTGCCTTTGTAGGTGCTTTTCAGGTGTTGATGTCTTCAAAGATCTTCTTCTTCCATACCTACATCTTGCTTTTATTATTATTTGGCTAATCACTTGATTGTCACTGCAAAGTAACAGAATTAGCTGTGGAATCAACAATCAGCTGTGGAATTAGAATTCAGATACGGAAATAACATTTTGAATAACATATGACTTGGCGAATGAATGGAAATGAAAAATGATTGTATGGATGATACATGGAAAGGTGAATATGAAGAGAAATTGAAAGAAATTTTATTGATGGAATGTGGTGGTGAGATGGAGTGAAATGAAATGGAATGGAATGAAACAAACTATGAGTGAAATGAGAGATTTTATTTTTTTTAGAGAATATAGGGCGTCAAAAATGTACAATTCGAATGAGAGAAAATATACATGAAAACTATACAAAAACAAAAGAAGGACCTCAGCTACGCAGGGGCCCTTTTGGACTAACACGCTGTTACTTCAAAACACACTCAAACAACCATTTGCAAAACAGATTTTTGTATTATGAAACAGAGTAATATGTCTCTCGGTTACAGAAAAACAAAATAAAACTATAAAAACAATATCAAGAACATCCTATCTGCGTTGCAAACACTTATTTTTATAGAGAAAATGGATAACTATATCTCAGAGGAATTTCTTCAGCAATAGACATGTGAACATGTTAAAATCCGAGGATTCAGCCTCTCGGTTGCCATGAACAGTAAATCTATGGGAGGTGGATGTTCAATTGCATTATGGAGATGGCATGCAAGTGGAAAAAATGGATCCACGAGTTCAAGAACGGCCTCGGATTATTTTACGTGTAGGAACAAAGTTCTAATTGACATAGAACTCTCCGTTGACCTCCCTTTGACTGGGACCTTTCCTTCCGAATTTGGATAAGTAAATAGGACCCCATCCATGTGTGGATAATTCCTGAGTTGCCCATGTGTCTCATTCCTCCTACTGACACCTGTAACCTGTAAAATAATGAAAACAACTGCGGAATTTCTAGTTAGTTGCGGAAAGTGGCTACATTTTGTAGCTGAAAAACAAAACCTAGATCAAATAGCACATACAATGATATAATTTGAAAATCACTCAAATACACTCCTGAAATCAACATGTAACAACTTTTGATGGCTTAGGATGCACTGACATGGGAAAATAGAAGAGAAAGGGTTTAGGAAAATACTTGGAAGAGAGGTAGTTTTGGGGCTCAACAACATGTACTTTCATGCTCTTTTTGAATTCAGGCATTGTTGTCACCATTTGATTCACAGGCCTCCAAGGTTGTGTCAATGGACATGGTCCTTAGTGGACTTCCTGCAACTTGATACAACCCTTAACTCAAAAACATCTTTGAAAAATCTATTTTCAAACACATACCTTTCCATCAAGGAGTGCCACCCTAAAACCTTTGACTTCCATTTCCGAGATGGACACCAGGTTCTTCTTGCAATCAGGTACATAAAAGAGATTCTGGGGTTCCTTGCTTTCTTTGAAGAGTCGACCATTTCATTGATGACCCGCATTACCAATCATTCATTTGATCATTGAAGATGTCCCTGGAATGATTGTTATCTTCATCAAGAGATGTGTCTTTGCCATTCAGACACTCCTTTGTATGGTGGCAGAACTTATTGCAACCAAGGCATCTGCCTTTTCTTCCACCCTTAGATCCATACTTCCCAATGAAGTAATCTTTACGACGGCCATCAGAAACTTCTGTTGCGCCATTCTGATAATATTATCTGCTTCCACTTCACCCTCGGTGAATTTGAAGAGGGATGAGGAACCCATTGATCCTTTTGTCATTGTCCCAACTGTCTTTCATGATTGCTCTTTCACTCTTGCTTGGGCATTATCTTCACCTTAGCTCGGATTCCATGTTAATTTCAGGTATGTTCTACGCTAGAGCAATTTATTTAAATTTTCACATTTAGCAATCACATCAGCATTAAAGTAAACTGCAAATTGAACATAAATATAAATCACAGAAGACAAGCCAAGACAAGACGACACAAGATGTGGTGCTAGCCAGGGAAAAACCCCATAATGTGGGGAAACCCTTGATCAATTCTTCTTTTATGTTCTTCAAAGTTTAGCAGAGAAAGTGAGAGAGATAGTACATTTACAATAGAAGTCAACACTTTGACTTTTGATATCTACAGAGATCAGTTGAAGACATATTGCTTCAACTGATTCTCTAAGGTGACACCTTCACCTATCATAGTGTTGCCTCTCATTCATTTGCTGCATATTATTGTGTGACACCTTCCTATAATGTCATGTGTTGAACCTTAATGATTGAGCTGCTCTCATCTTCATGCTGCTCATCATGATGCATCTTTCATGGTCTTATTCATCATCAAGCTGCCCATGCTCATGATCTCATTCATCATCATGTTGCTCATGATCATATCATCATGCATCATTATGCTGCTCATGCTCATGATCTCATTCATCACGATGTTGCCCATGATTTCATTTATCATTATGTTGGTCCTTGCACCTGCTGTAGATTGTGTAACATCATGATATTAGACTATTCATTCTAGCCATCCTTTATTATGGCTTAGACCACTATGTCGTGCATTTCTGTGGGATCACTGGAATCCTTTTCATCATGATTATGATGGGACTATGACTGTAGGCCGAGACAAAGAGTGTCACAGACCCTTGTCTTCACAAGTATGCCTGAGACTATTATGTCTCCATGACAATGTATGGATATCTCCATGACTGTGTATATCCATGACAGTGCATTGATGTCTCCATGACCAGCATCGTATAGAGTCTCCATAGACTGCTAAATGTCTCCATGAATAAGTCTTCATGAAACTGCGTGCCTAGAGCCCAGATCTATGCTGCCATATCCACTCTACACGAAACTGCATGACAGGAGTCTCTATGTCCAGATCTATGCTGCCAGATCCACTCTACACAGTAGCCTGATCTACGCTCTCAGATCCACATACATCGAGAGTGTCAACGATTGGTGTGTGTCGTGACTGCACCATACCCTACTGTGGATTCCTTCACGTGATCTACGCTGCCATGACTGCACCATACCCTGTGTATGAGTCTTTTATGAACTATGTGTATGGAGCCCTGTGTATAAATGTCTTCAATAAACAGTGTATAGTGTATAGGGTTTCCCATGAATAGTGTATTTGTGTATAGAGATTCACCATGAACAACGTATAAGATTTCCTTGAACAACGTATAGAGATTCATCATGAACAACATATCAAGTTTCCTTGAACAATGTATAGAGATTCATCATGAACAACATATAGAGATTCCATCTTTTGACTGCGTTTAAGTGCTATTGGACAACGTATAATATTTCTTCATAAGCTTGCAGCTTACTGCTATTAGGGCATCATCTTGCAGCTAGGGCTCCTTCTAGGCCAATGTATTCTTTAGTTATTTCCTTATCCAAAAACCCAGACGTGGAGAGGAGATCATCTCAAGAATACATGTCTAAAATGAATTCAAGTCATCCCCAATTTATACTAAAACATGGATGATGAATAGACACATCTATTGAGCTACTGGGCCTACTCAAGTTGTTGTCCAACTTGACAATTTGATTTATAACATAAACAAATTCATAACTTCATAAATACTTATCGGAATTGGATGATATTTAGATCAATCCTACACCTCTCGATGGGAGGGATCCAATAAAAATATCAGCTGCCATTAATAAAATGGAGTTTGGCCCTAGTTGCCAATTTTAACAACTAGCTAGTTCCCTCACTGCAAAGGAGGTAATGAAGAATCAAATGAAGAAAATGACCATGCTGGAAGCCAAGAAGTATTATTCATGGCATTCACAAATGATGATGACTCAGGGCTAGATGGAAATGTAGATGAATTGTTAATAAGTGCCATTGAAGAAAATGAGAAATTATGGAATAAAATCATTTCTCTCAAGGTAGAAAAAGAGGAAACAAAAAGAAGGCAAAATCTCTTGAAAAAGAAGAAGCTTGCAAAGAATGTGAAGCCGAAATAGTATCTTTGAGGAAGGCATTGGAGCAAGTTAAAAAGGGTTCGAAAAGCTCTCAAATACTTGACACTATCCTAAATAATAAAAAACCTCAACATGACAAATCTGGAATAGGTTTTAAAGGAGAATCATCAAGTACTAAGAATAATGTGAAAAGCTATGCCGACGTTCTTTCCAGCAACCCAAAAGAAGAAAGATTATCTCATCAAAGGCTCATCCCAGATCCAAAGAATGAAGAGAGAGTAAATCCAAGGAATAATGTTGATTTGAATCATGGATGTTACAACAAATACAAAACAATATTTCATCAAAGGCCCATCTCAAATCCAAAGAATGAAGCGGGAGTAACTCCAAGGAAGAATGTTGATTCAAATCATGGCTATTACAATAGGTACAAAACTATCTTTTTTGGGCATTGTTTCCATTGTAAAAATTTTGGTCATCAAGCTAGACATTGCATGGCTCTTAAAAGGACACACCAAAACTGAAGGATCAAATAAGCAAACCATATGGCCCCAAACGGCAAGGACAAATCAAGACCTACAATTCTTTTGATCCCTTGGCCAAACTTGATCTGATTTGCTCATTATGTAATAATAATGGACACAATGAACAAAATTGCCCACTCAAAAGAGGAAAATAAAGAAGTGAGAATCCCAACACGAATAAATGTGGCCTAGCTCTATGTGCTCAAAATGATGAAAATCATTGGTTTGTGGATAGTGGGTGCTCCAGACTCATGACAGGGGATAAAAGGAAGTTTGTCTCATTGAACAAAAAGGAAGGAAATGTATCCTTTGGAAGTGGATTTGCCAAAATTTCTGGAAAAAGGAATTGTTACTCTTATTAATGGAAAAGGAAAAGCTCAAAATGCTTTGCTAGTAAACTGGCTCAAACACAACCTCCTCAGTGTTAGCCAAATCTGTGATCAAGGACATAATGTTGTCCTCAAAACCAAATACTGTGAAATAAGGAACTCTTCCTCAGGGGAACTTGTGGTCAAAGGGGTTAGAACACCAGACAACATCTACATTCTGAACAAGATTCAAGAAGATAAATGCTACTTAAGTCAAACAGATGAAAGTTGGTTGTGGCACAAGTGACTTGGACATACAAGCTTCGATAACTTAATCAATATTAGCAAGATTAAAGCAGTACTAGACATTCCAAAGTTATTCAAACCAAATCAAGGAATATGTCGTCCATGTCAACATGGAAAGCAAACCAGATCCAGCCACAAGACCAAGGAGTTTTCTACATCAAAGCCTTTGGAGATCATCCATGCTGATTTATGTGGACCAACTAAAACTCCGGCACTCCAAGGAGAAAGGTACTTTTCTTTATTTGTTGATGACTATACTAGAATTATGTGGATATATTTTATAAAATATAAATCTGAAGCATTTGAGTGTTTTAAGAATCTTAAAGCTCTTGTAGAAAATGAAAAGGACTCAAAGATTAAGTGCCTCGGAACAGATAGAGGGGGAGAATTCACATCAAAAGAATTTAATGAATTATGTAAAATACATGGAATTAAAAGAGAACTCTCTGTTGCCAGAACACCCAAGAAAAATGGGGTAGTTGAAAGAAGAAACTGAACAGTTTAAGAAATGGCAAGAACAATGTTAATAGCAATTGACTTGTAGCCAAAATTATAGAGAGAAGCAGTCGGGACAACTGTCTATACCTTGAATCAAACTTAGTTAAGACCAAATAATGAAGACTCATGAATTATGGAAAGGAAGACCTGCTTCAGTAAAATACTTCAAGATTTTTGGAAGCAAGTGCTTCATAAAAATCAATGATGGCTCACCAAGAAAGTTTGATTCTCAGGTTGACGAAGGGATCTTCCTTGGATATTCTACATGGAGCAAAGCCTACAACTGCTACAATAACCAGCTACGAAAAATAGTGGAAAGCATTGATGTGAAGATTGATGAAGACCTTCCAGAGAAAGAAATTGAAGAACATGAAGTTGATCCTCTCATTGAAGAATAAGAACCTAAAGAAGAAGGAAAAAATCAAGAAATACCCAAGGAAAAAGAACCATCTCAATCTCCTTCAAAGATGAAACTTCTCCAAAAATATCACCTGGAAGAGCAGATTATTGGCAATATAGATGAGGGGATGCAAACCCGAAGAAGAATGAAAAATGCACCAAAGAAAAATGATATTGCTCTTCTATCCATGATAGAACCAGAAACATTTACTCAAGCAAGGATCCTCATTAGGTAAAAGCCATGGAAGAAGAAATGTCTCAAATCGAGAAGAATGAGACATGGGAGCTGGTACCTCATCCAAAGGACAAAAACATAATAGGAACCAAGTGGGTGTTTAAAAACAAAATAAATGAAGATGGACAAATCATCATGAACAAGGCAAGGCTTGTTTGTAAAGGTTATTCACAAATTGAAGGAATTGACTTTGAAGAAACTTTTGCACCAGTAGCTTGTGTGGAAGCTATCAGGATGTTCTTGGCATTTGCTTGCTCAAAAGGATTCAAAATCTATCAAATGGACGTAAAATCTGCATTTCTGAATGGGGAACTCAAGGAAGAAGTCTACATGGAGCAACCCGAAGGGTTTAATCTAACAAAAAGAAAAGACTTTGTTTGTAAGTTGAAAAAGGCATTATATGGGTTGAAACAAGCTCCTAGAGCTTGGTACGCAAGATTGGATCACTATATACAACAACAAGGCTTCAAGAAGGGGGTGGTAAGAAGTAATCTCTACATAAAAGCGGATGAGGATAAGTTACTACTCACACTTGCTTATGTTGATGATATGATTTTTGCTAGTAATAATGATGAAATGAGCCATGAGTTTTCTCAAAATATGTCAAAAGAGTTCGAGATGTCAATGATAGGAGAGTTATCTCACTTCCTTTAACTACAAGTATCTCAAACTTCGGTAGCCATGTTTATATCTCAAGCCAAATATCTTTAAGACATGCTTAAAAGATATGGAATGGAAGATTGTGCACCCATGAGCACACCTATGACCACAAGTTGCAAATTGAGCAAAAATGATGACTCCCCTCTGGTAGAAGCAACTCATTACAGGGCAATAATTGGAGACCTTCTGTACTTAACTACTACGAGACCCGACATTATGCAAGCATTAGGAATGGTGGGAAGATTTCAATTAGCTCCTAAACAATCCCATTTGTTGGCTATAAAAAGAATTCTCAGATACCTGAATGGAACTCCTGATTTCAGTCTCTGGTACCCTAAGAGCTCAATTCTTACTTTGACTGCACATCGATGCTAATTGGGCTGGAAGCGTTGATGATCGGAAAAGTACTAGTGGAAATGCATTCTTCCTGGGAGACTATTTAGTATCTTGGCTCAGCAAAAAACAGACATCCATATCACTATTTGCAGCTGAAGCCGAGTATATAGCTACCGCAGATTGTTGCACCCAAATACTATGGATGAAGGAAGCTCTAAAAGACGTCAACATAGGTACAAATCAACCAATTATCATCGATTGTGATAACACAAGTGCGGTCAGCCTTAGCAAAAATCCAGTGATGCACTCAAAGACCAAACATATACCAATCAAGTATCATTTCCTTCGTGAACAAGTAGCTGAACAAAATATCATCTTGGAATATATCAATACTAAGGAGCAGATAGTTGATATTTTCACAAAACCTCTTCCTCGAGAAGAATTTGAACATATTCGTCAAAATATGGCGGTTATACCTTTAGCATCACTTAAGTTGATTCATAAAGATGTTGCGGGATAGGGGGAGCAATTCGACAGGGGGAGTCCTTGTACACTCCTTTGCCATTGATGTCAAAGGGGGAGAGAAGAAGAATATTTCCATCAATGACAAAGGGAGAGATTGTTGATCTAGATTGTCATTAATGTCAATATGAAGCTAAGGAGCTATCAAAGCAGAGAAGAGAAGCAAGTGTAAAAGTGGAAGATTGAGGAGGAGCCACATCGGAGGAGCCATATTGGAAGTATCGCGTGTAATTTATGCCCAAGAAGAACTGAGAGGAAGAATTCATCAAAAGAAGCAAAGAGGAATCATAATGGGTCTTTGAATCTAGTTGAAGAATTAGAGTGAAGCTCAAAGAGAATCAACGATGTATGAATTTGCAGAAGGCAGGCTCAGAGAGAGTTGAGCAGTGGAAAAGTGAAAGGTTGAAACCTCGAAGAAAACTTGAAACCGCAGTAAAAACACTGAACAAATGAATCAAAGTCAAAGTGACAAGACATATGAAGATTGAACGCACAAGAATCGTTGGATCTCAGAGATCAATGGATGAGGTCAAAGGAAATGATCGGCTAAGATTAAATCACGTAGATTGGTGTCAAGAAATGAACGGCGGAGATTGATTTAAGCAGTAGTGGAAGAGGAATCCGAAGAAGGCGTCGCAGTCGTCGATGGTAGAAGATCTACGATCATCAAGAACAAACAAGCTCGAGCGTTAGTCAACGAAGGAAGGCAGATTTAAAGCTATAAGTGGAATTTCGGGCAAATGCAAAATGGTAAGTGGTATTTAGAGGAGAGCGCCCGATTCCATTCAATGGTTGACATGTAGCAACTAGAGGAGAGAGAAACACCACTCATTTCGGGCAGGTAACTCTCATGCAAGTAGTCCACCCGAAATCACTATAGACAGTTGAATTTTGGGGGTTGAAATCTATGGTGGAGAATGGACCCGACTTCATCATTGTAATACGCCCTAATGTTATATCGCGTTCGCCGAGTCAGGAGTTATGTATCGCAAGTGTTTAAGGCCTTGTCATATTAAAGCTCCGAGTGAGATATCGCAAGTCTCAAAGGGATGCAAACCTACGATTGCGATATATATAGCAACTAGAGGAGAGAGAAAAACCACTCATTTCGGGTAGGTAACTCTCATGCAAGTAGTCCACCCGAAATCATTGTAGGAAGTTGAATTTTGGGGGTTAAAATCTATGGTGGAGAATGGACCCGACTTCACCATTGTAATATGCCCTAATGTTATATCGCGTCTGCTGAGTCGGGAGTTATGTAACGCAAGTGTTTAAGGCCTTGTCATATTAAAGCTCCGAGTGCGATATCGCAAGTCTCAAAGGGATGCAAACCTGCAATTGTGATATATCTATATATATATATATAATATATATATATATATATATATATATATATATATATATATATATATAATATATTATATAGTTCTTATGGGTGTATTAACTTTTGTTCAATGTAATATCGCATCCGGTTCAATCGCAAGCCTTGAAGGAGTGTAATGATATAAACTGCCGATTACGATAAGGCGATGGACCCAATGGAGTTATTAACAACTGGTTAATAACATAATCGCATCCGCTCCGTCGGCAACAGGGGAATCGGTTATCGGCCATCGGCTGTACTATGGGAACGACTTATAAAGACCTCGAGAATGTTGTGATTGCGATTGTGGGTTTAAAGGAATAACTCTGATTGTTCATGAATGTTACAATTTCCATAAAGAATAAGTCTATTGTTTGAATAATAATAAAGATGGTCTCTCTTCCTAATTAACGTGTCCTGTGAGTATTGATGAATTCGAAGAGACAGAGGAAGCCGAAGAGTGAGTGCAGATGAAACTAAAAGATCAAGCGAGTGTTAACGAAGCCAAAGCTCAAGTGAGAAAGGAGGAAGCCAAAGTTCAGGTGTATCAAGCATATAAAACAGAGAGCAAGGAAAGTTTAGTGTTGCTAGTGAACTGTAAGAAGAAAAAGGAAGCCGAAGTTCTGGTAGAAGTGGAAGGAACAGGAGGACAGAAGTAAGTCATAGGTCTAGCAGGGTTGGGAGCAGAGAACTACAACCAAAAAAATCCAGACAATTTACAATAGAGGGTTGGAGCCCTTGAGGTTGGTGCCTTAGAACAGAAAGGATTGGTGTCATGGGAATTGGTGCTGCTAAATTCAAGGGTGGTGCCTTGACAAGACAGAGTTGGTGCTCTGGAGGTTGGAGCCTCACAAAGAGTCCAAGTTGGTGCTTGGCAACTGATTGAAACCATATATATATATATATAGTACTTGATTTATTGCAAAGATCACATTAATAAAAGCATCTATTCCTATTATCTATTTTTGTGTTCCAGATATAAATGTTTTTAACTGATAAAAATAATAATTAAAAAGAAATACCGATTCACCCTCCCTCTCAGTATTTCCAACAAAGCTTGAAATATATTGTCTTTCTCAAAGGAAGGTCCCTTGAAGATCTTTTTCATTGCTAGATTAGCGTTTCTGCAAATCGAAGTTACAGGTTTAAGGTGTATGACAAAATTGTTGGTTGAAATTGCAGGGTCGAAGTTGCAACTAGAAGTTGGTTGGTGCAGGATTGGGTTGTAGTAAAGTGAAGGGCTGACTTGGTACATGGAGGAGGACTTGATCTAGGGTTTGGGTCTTTGTTGTCTCACTTGAAGAAAATTATATAAGAAGAGAAGAGTTTTCAAGGTTTTCCCCTTGGAGGGGTTTTGCCCTAGCTCCGAGCCTAACTTTTGTTTCCACTATCTTTATTATTTTTCTCTTAATATTTGTTTAGTGAAGAAGATATAATAAATAAACACAAGAATAATAATAAAGTTCAAAAACAAGTATTAAGGTTAAGGAAAATTGGAATTAAAATAGCTACCACATTGCATTTCCAACAGGCACTAATTCATCCTTTTTAGCCTTAATACAAAAAGAAACAAATCCTATAAACATTTCTCGTTTTCATCCCATCTTACTATGAAATGCAACTTATAAAATTCTAACAAAGGTTATGGTTGGAAGATTAAAGAAAATTATGGTGAGAATAATTTTTGAAAATCAAGGGGGGACAACATCATTCTAGTGCAGGAGGAAATTCACTCGAGCAAGGAAATAGGTGGACTTGGATTCGTCATAAATTTAGACATGGCCAACACCTTTGATAGGGTAAGACATTCCTTTCTTTTTCTAACCTTAGAAAAACTTGGTTTCTATCATGAATTTATAAACTCGATAAAGGCTTGTATTGGGTCCCCATGGATTTCTCCCTTGATTAATGGCTGACCCATTCCATTCTTCAAGGCATCCATAGGAATTCGTCAAGGGTGACTTCCTTCTCCTCTATTGTATATCATTGTGGCATAAATCCTTAGAAGAAAATTAGAAAAGGCCAGAGCAAATGGGCATTTTCTAGGAATTAACATAGCCAGGAATGTTAAAGGCATCAATCATTCCTAGTTCGTTGATGACACGATATTCTTGGGAGGTGCCTAAAAAATAATCACCAATTGATTCAAAGTAATCTTGGAAGATTATCTAGATCTCTCTAGGGGTATGGTGAACAAAAGAAAAAGCCAATTATATGGCTAGAATTGTCCATACTCAACATTGCAGGAGATAACATTTGCTTTGGATTTCTCAATGAATCTTGACTAGAAGTCCTTCAAATATCTGGGTGTTCCAATTTCTTTGGGGGCCTCGAATAGGGAGGATTGGGAGGATATAATTTAGAAATTCAAAAAGAAAATCCAAGGCTAGGGAGAAAACTTGCTAAATGTTGCAAGGAAGTTTTAATTAAATAAATTTTATCATCTTTTCCGATTTATCTTTGTTCTAGTCTCCTTGCCCCTAAAAGCATTCTAAACCAAAACGAGGAAATCCTTAGAAACTTTTTATGGTAGGGGGTAAAAACAATGAGAGGAAGTTCCATATGTCAAATTGGAACATAGTTTGATTCCCAAAATAATTCGAAGGCTTGGAAATCAAAGACCCTTTGTATATGAATTTAGCATTGGGAGAAAAAATTGTGTGGAAGTTGGTTTTTTATTCTAAAGAGTGGTGGAAGGTGACCTTGATAAATAAACACTTTCATAAAAATCATCTCCTTAGAGCAAAAAATGCCAATTGGACATGGGATGGTTCCAAGGTTTGTAAGCTTTGTAAGGCTGCTACCTCTATCATAATATATAATAAGAATGGCACATAGGAATCAAAGAAAGAATCAACCTATGGAAGGACAAAATTCCCCCAGTTGAATTGATGAAGGACCGTAATGAGCTAAGCGAATTGGCTGATTGGATTACAGGGGCAGGTATGGTAAGCTTAAAGGATATTTCAAAATGGGATGAGTTTGGTGTATGGAGAGGGTGGGACTACCCAGGTCTCTCGGAAAATTTGCTCAACCAATGGGAATCATTGACCATGTATCGACATGTTGTTACTCCCATTGATGGAGTATGAAAGGATCTACGATCATGGTTTCCAAGTAAATCCCTTCATTATTTAGTTAAAGAAGGGTATAGGTTTTTATTACGTAGACTCTCCCACCCAACCCCTTCAAAAATATGGAAAAATATATGGCACAATGATGCACTACCTAAGGTAAAGACATTTTGTTGGATGATGGTCCATGGAAAAATCCTCACTGCTAAGAACCTTAAGCATAGGAGTATTCATGATCTACCATGCTATGCCTTATGCAAATTTGTAGAAGAAACAAACTCTCATTTATTCCAGCAATGTCCCTTCTCTCTAGATGTATGGAAAGCTGCCTTCAAAAAAGTGCACTATGTAAATCTCATTCCAAGAAATTGGAAGGACATGTTTGAATAGTGGAAAAATAAAATTCCAAGAGCCAAAATCCAATCACCTCTAGCACATCAAATTTGGGAGTCTCTTCCTAAATTCTTGTGCTGGACCATTTGGCTGGAGAGGAACAAAAAATATTTAAAGAAGAGCGACCTTATTTCTGACGAGCGCCCTCCAAAGCCCAATTTTCACTATTTGAAACCATATATGCCCAAGGCCTCAAAGCCTTAGATGTAGAGGAATTAACATCTGAAGGAAGAAAATGGATAGGAATTCCTGCATTTCCAAATCATGCTGTCAACTTCAATTCCTGCCCAAATACAAGTAAATTTCCTTGCTTAAGATTAGAATTGGATGAATTTTAGATTTGGAAAAGAAGCCAAGTTTCAGCTTTGATGTTTTTTTTATGGAGCATTGAAGGGGAACCTAGGGGTGGTAGGAGCGAGAGGGGTGATCCTTTGCCTCGAGGAACAATCAAAGATCAGTTATGCTTGGGGATTGGGTACTATAACTAATAACCAGGCTGAATATTTGACTCTTTGGAAAGGATTGGAGCTTGCTACCAATAATGGAATAAGGAGAATAGTAGTCTTAGGAGATTGAATGATTGCCATAAGGGAATTATTCAAATTAAAGTCTGAGAGAGGTCCTCCCAATTTCGCAATTGGGAATAGGATTTCTTTGCAATTGGAGAAATTTGAGGAGATTTCTCTTTATCATATATATAGGCATCTAAATGTGGATAAAATTGCCAACCAAGGGGCAACACTGAGGCAAGGAATATTGGAAATAAATCAAGTCCAAAGGATTATCTCTCCTCTTCCATGAGGCTCATTCATTTTTCATCAAACGAATCAGTTGGCCAATTTGGCCATCCCTTAAATGTGGGAAATTTAATGTGTTTGAAGGCCTCACCATAGGTGGTGATGTTATCCTCGACATCTTCACATATGGTAAAAGTTGTAGTTGTGCTCTGGCACGTGGAGGTGGGGAGTATAAAATTCTCTGCCCCTCGATTACAAGTCAGCGTCAAATTAACAATTGGTAGGGGAATATGATTAGTTATAAATGGGATTTGAATTGGATCAATTCATCGGCGATCTAATTACAATACTTTAGCATTTTGGTCTTAAATGCTAAGCTATGCAATCTAGGTCGAGGCTTTAACTCCATGGAAGAATTTACCCTTTTTGCAGGCAGCAAGATTTGGGTTGATATGGAATTTATTTCTTCCCTCGGGCATCTTCTCCTTTGGCTTCATGACTCACCATTATATTCACAGGGGATCCTTTGGGATGTCTTTCCATTTTCAGTTTCCTTGAGGCTTTCCCTGCGGTTATGCAAGATGAGTATGGAAAGCTAGGAATTGGCTATCTCTAAGAAGTTTGCAGTAGAGAGAGACCTAGAGCATTAGAAGCAAGCAATGGAAAACTTGTTCAAGGCATTAATGGGAATGATTGAAATATCCAATAAAAGACTAGAGTTGGTGAAGAAATACAAGGAAGCTAAGTTCTAGTTACTGGAAAAATGGACAAAAATTTGGCAACTTGGAGGCTGAGGTATTAATCCTTAAGCTCCAAGTCAATGGGGACACCCCATTAGTTGGTGATTTCAGTGTCAAGTAAGAAAACATGGCGCCAAGAGACATAGAGTAGGTGACTATGGCTCATGATAATAACGCGCGTGGAGAAGACACATCTCATGGCAATGAAGATAATTTGGTAACTATTTCAGAAGCTGGGCCCTTTCGGGGTTTTTTAAAATTTTATGTTCTTATGTATTGCAAATATGCATTATTTTTGGGAGTGTTTTGCAAAATTTATGTAAGATATCAATGTAAAGTAGTCCAAAAAGCCCAAGGCAATAAAATCATGTTGTGGATATACTCGAATATTGAGGCCTCTAAAATCACAGAAGCATGTAAATGGTTATTACCATGTAACTATCTATTATAATATCAATGCTACTTGTTCTATTTTTTAAAAAGAAGAAAAAGAAGATGAATTCTACATAGACAGTGGATGCTCGACACATATGACTGGAGATCAAAACAAATTTGTCAGCTTAAAAGAAAAAATTTGCAGTGTTGTGTTTGGAGATAACTCTTCTGTCAAGATACTTGGAAAAGGTGCAGCAAGTCTTAGATGCGAACATATGTAAGCACAAAATGTTTGCTAGTTAAGGAATTGAAGCACAATCTTCTTAGTGTTGGCAAGATGTGTGATCAAGGGTATAATCTCTTGTTTGACTCCTAGAAGTGTGAAATGAGAGAATAAGACTCGGGAAAGTTGGTTGCAACAAACATAAGAAGACTAAACAACATATACGTTCAAGACCAAGCAAAGTGAAAGAAAATTGCAATCAAGCAAAGGAGTTGAAAGCAAAACAAAGAAGGAAAGGACAAGAAGACAATAATGTTGAGTGTCATATGCTTAGGGGGAGCAACCCTAAAGACATAAATTACTCTTTTCCATTGATGTCAAAGAGGGAGAGAAAAGGAAGTGCAACATGGAGATGAAGGAAGTGAAGCATGGAGTCAGGGAGAGCATGATAACTAGGGGAGCATAAGTGTTATCAATGACAAAGGGGGTGATTGTTCGAAGAAATTGTCATTGATGTCAAAGGGTGAATGGGAGAACAATTGTTTGGTGTTTTACATGCAGAAATCAAGTGAATTTGGGTACAAGGACCCTCTAGATTAGTATCCCTTGTCACACCATTTCATTTGATAGGTGACATGCCTTGTGGGTCCTCTTGGTTGGAGAGATATTGATTTTTGAAGTTTGATGCCCCAAGGATGGGTTTTTGCACGAGCATATTTCCCCATAAGTTATGAGCCTAATATTTATTGCTGCCCCTTAAAGGAGGTCAAAATTATAATTTAAATCAACCTTGAAACATGTGTCCTAATCAACCTTGAAACGAGATTATATGAAAGATAAAAAAATGATTTTTGGACTATCCTAAACTCCCTCTTACAAGTCAGATCCAGCAAAAGGTCACGTATTTTCATTCGCAAAGATCAAATGTTTTTTTTACAGGTCAAATCCTTTTTACGGTTCCTCCAAAACTGCATATATATATAGTCCTAGTCATGGACAAGACGAGGTAAGTAACTCAGTTAATCTGAGCTAAAAAAAGAGAAGTAGTAGTCTAAGGAAAGACAAGGGAGAAATTTGAGGCTAGTGCTTCGTTGAAGATCTATAAAGAAGGCTTGAGTTTTTGGAGTTTCTTTTGAAGAAAAGTTTGAGGATCATCTAAGTTCTAGTGGGACAAATACAAGCCTATTCTAAGGCCTTAACTGAAATCATCTGTAGCATTTTCTATGTATAGAACAAACCTTATTCAAAGATAACTTTTGAAGAATATCTTTCTGAACAAGGGACAAATTTGTGTACATTTTGTTGGATTTGAGGCTTTTGTTCAACCTCCTTGAGCCAGACCTTCAACCTTCCTCAGGCTTGTCCTAAGGTCGATTCTTTCTATGACAAATATGGATTTCTAGGCCAAATTTTAGATCCCTCTTGAGGCTTGTTTCTGTGGTTAACTAAAGCTTATTTCAACCTTCTCTAAGGCAGCTCCAAGAGAAATCCCGAACTCATTTTTTGAGTTTTTTTTCCATTTGATCAGAAATAAAATTGATGCGAACTTCAAGGCACTCTTGAGGTAGATCCAAGTCTTTTGTTGAGGTTGATCCAAGACATCTTCTGAGATAGCTCTGTAGTCCTTCATGAATCATAGTTAGACCATATAGTGAAGCAGTTCAAGACTATTTTGAGAAGCCTTGTTCAAGACATATTTAAGCTTGGTTGAGTTTCTATTAGAGACAAACTTAAGCTTGTTCAAGCAACCATCGAAGAAGAGTGTCAAAAGAGGCAAAGTAAGGGCACTAATGTTTGAGATATGGAATATATCTCTTCTTTTGATATTGAATTATGTAAGTCAGAAACATATTGCAAACTGAATATGACAAAAAGCATACCTAAAGTAGTAAACATTGAGAAATCAATATACTAGAAAATTATGGTCGATTCCTTTTACTTGATAATTACTTGTGAGTGTTTGTTGAATCTTGTTACTTGATTATGTCTTCTTCATCATGCAATTACCAAAATATAAAGTGCATGAAGATCAAAAAAGACAAAGAGCACAAGATATAGGCTCCAAACTAGGGAAAAACCCCGCAAGGGGGAAACCCAAACAATTTCTCTTCATATAGAATTAGATCAAAGTGAGACATCCAAGAACCAAGACCAAGACCGAAACCTCTACAAGGAACCAAGTTAGCCCTCCTTCAAATCTCCTCCAACCAAAATAAAGTCAAGAAGAATCAAAGACGGTCAAACTTCTTCAAGCATATTTCAGAACTGCAACTTTGCAGAGTTTCCCCAACACCTTTGCACCCATGAACTTAAACAAGAAAAAAATTGAGTTTCTCTCTTCATTTTCTTATCTGTCCTTGTCCTTCACTATTTTTCTTCTTCTTCTTCTTGACAAATAATTCATTAATGTGAGTGAGTGATCAAATGAGGTTGAAGTATCTTCCATTTATAGTTGTCCAGGAGGTTGAATAACTACCTCTTCTAGGCTGACTTGTCCAGGCAAGGCCGACTTGGTCTTATGGGACAAAATGACCCTTTTTTACTCAAAATATTTTTTTTTTTCTTACAAATAGTCCAAATGGGACTTTGACATATGACAAATTTTCTTTTTGACTCAATAAACCCTAGAAGCATGAAGAACATGCTTTGACTATAAAATAAATAAATTTAAAAATTAAAAAAAAAAAAAAAATCTTATTTTTGCTTTTACATGAAATACATATTGATACAAGTACAAAGATAGTTATGAAGACCGAACCTAGTTACATTTTCAACACTCCCTCTTAACTAGGGAGGTATTCATAGTCACGCAACATGAGACAAGGATACTCAAATTGAAATATTCTCATAAGAAGAGTTCAAATTGATAAGAATCACCAAACATCATCATCATAACCAACATTGCCAATTACAAAATAGCAATTCTTTCACTGATCAGCTCTAAATATCCACTAGATTAGAGTACAATGTTGGGAGGCATACATTTGGATACCACCACCACCACCTCTCAAGGCACATAACCCATCCAGATGTTCACTTGGTATGTCCTTACAAGACTATTCTTATCTTGGATATACTCCATCCTCAAAGAATATAAGTCCTCCTCAACACTACTCTTATCTTGGATTCCTAACCCTCAAAGAGTATTGATCCTCAAAACTACTCCTATCTTGGATTCCTAATCCTCAAGGAGTATTAGTCCCATATGCTTATCCAATCCTCCATTCTCCCTACCAGTGCCTTCACTAGGCTTATAGCAGTTAGTCCTAGCCATAGAGCATGACACATGGAGAATATGGTGTCCCTCATCACTCCCTCTCAACTAGTGAGGAAATATCTATAAGCCCAAGTTTATCTCTCAAATACTCAAGCTTCCTATTTGGGAGAGACTTCGTCAATTTGTTAGTTACTTGTTCATCTGTGGAGATGTATTGTAGCTTTACGATCCCATCCTGTACCAAGCTTCGAATAGAGTGTTACTTATTATTGATATGCTTTGTCCAAGCATGAAAAATTGGGTCCTTTGTCAACCTTATGCAACTCTGGTTGTCACAACATATGATAGTAGGATACAAAGGTCATTCAAACAAATTTGTAACTTTCGAAGCCAAACAACTTCACTAATTGCGATATATTCTTCTTTAGCACTAGTCAATGCAATTGAATCTTGCTTTATGCTCATCCATGAAATCATAGAGGACCCCAAACTAAAACATCCACCAGTAGTGCTCTTTCCATTTGCATCACTGCCTCCCCTATCTAAATTTGTATAGCCCAATAACTGTATTTCATTACCAAGATATCTCAAACAGTGATGTATAGCCCCACGAAGATATCTCAAAATATGTTTAACTGCTATCTAATGATCATGCCTTGGATCCATCTGGAATTGTCTGAGAATGTTTACTGCAAAACATATGTCTGGATGGGTGTTCACAAGGTATATCAAGGAGCCAATCAACTGTGGATAAGATGTGGGATCAACATGGCTTGAATATGAACTCCTTAACTTCTTCAAATTAGTGATCATCAAAGTTGTCATAGGTTTACTATCCATCATACCAAAATTCTGTAAGAGCTTGATCACATATTTCCCTTGACCAAGATAAATCTCACCATGTTTCTGCCATACTTCTAGTCCCAAGTAGTAATGGATTAGTCCAAGGTCCTTCATATCAAATTCAGCAGCAAGTTGCTTCTTGCATTCTTCAATAGACACTCCACACCTGTTATTAGTGGGTCATCCACATAGAGTAGTATGATCACAGGTTCATTCTTAGTCACCTTGATGTAGAGATTAGGATTTGCAAAACTTTTGATGAAATCGAGTCTTAGAAGATATGCATCCATCCTAGCATACCATGCTCTAGGGGCTTGCTTCAAGCCATATAGAGTCTTCTTTAATATGCAAATATGTGTTTCCTTATCATGAACTTCAAATCCCTAGGGTTTCTCAATGTAAACTTCTTCATCAATCGTCCCACTCAGAAAGGTTGTTTTTTGGTGGCCTGGGTTTAGGCGTAATGGACAATCGTTCAAATCCAGAAACGATTTCTACAAGTTCTGGTGGAACTTCTTCTTGGTTTTCCTTTGGAGTATCAGTCATCTACCTCCAAACTTGGCTATTTTGCTAAATTAGCAGAACTTCTTAATTTTAACTGCAATATCATAACTCTTTTAATTTCCACGAAATTAAAAGAGAGTTTAAACTTTTTTGTTAATTCCCTATCGCATCCGCCTTTTCCTTAAATATTTCACACTAACTCTTTGTTGTTGATCTTACCTTTAAATCCGACAAGTGTTGGTTCCCTGATCAACAAAACTAATCGGCGATCCACCACCATTGATCAAAGCACATTTGATCTGACGGTTAACAACGATATCAGACGAGAATCTTGCGCAATGTTTACCCACATGATAAAATAGTTTTCTCTCTCCTTTGAGTGCTACGTTTCGGTCAATTAATGGAATCGCTTAAAAAATTTTAAAACAAGTTACCACTTTTTCTCCAACCAATAACCAGCTACGTTGAATAAACCGCTTTTCCTCCTTGACTAACGCATGAGCTTATTGGCATGTGATGACCATTAGATCCATTGGATCTGTAGATCGGATGGTTCTAAACTCCTTTGGTTAACACGATTTTGTCAGGTTTTCCTGTTCTCTGTTCTATAAAACTTAACACTTCCACTACAGTTGACCTATCTCACCCTTATTCTCCAATGTTTTTAGAACATAACAAAGTTATCTCAAAACATGAAAACATAAGGTTTATCATATAATACGGACTTTTCACATTCTAATTAAAAAGTCAACTACAAATCAACAGAACTCAAAGATATTTTAGAGGGATGAAACACCTCCGGGATTGACCAATTATACACAAAATTACACAGACATACAATTTCTGTAAGTTAATCTTATACGGCCAAAACAAGCCTGATCAGTCAAAAATCCCTTTACAATCATTCAAAACTTACATAAATACCATTTCATTCTAACAATCAGATTCTTAATCCATGGATCGAATCTGCCTAATCTTAGACAATATCTAATCTAGTTGATATTATCCTTGAGAATCTCAACTGAATCTAAACGACTTGAATTAATTATAACATCACTCAATTCCTAAATCCTAGCTCAAATCCTATCTAGAAAACTTTGTAAATTAACAGCTAAAGGATCCTACTCCTTTGCATGTAAACTTTTTTTGTATTTTTGGAATAAATTCAAAGCCTTTTGTCTTCAAGCCTCATGCTCCTACATCAGACTCCTGAGGACAAAATTCTTCATGGGCACCTGTCCATGAGCTCTTCTACAGAACTGCCCAACTTCTGTAGGATGGCATATGTCATCCAAGTAGCTTCAGCTATTGGTTGATCCTTCCATTTGACCAAATACTGAAAATACTCTTGTCCTCTTATCTTCTTCAATAATTTCTTGTCCAAAATCCTCTGTGGTTTTAATTCTTTTGCTATAGGTAATTGTTTTACCCAATCAATCTCTTGTTCTCCTTTATCCTCTGATGTGTCATTTGCATTTCCACTTTCATACCTATACAAATCAGCGACATTGAAAATTGGAGATATTCTAATACCAAGAAGTAATTCAATTTCATATGCATTTGCAGAAAATTTCCTCAAGACTCTACATGGTCCAATTTTCTTAAACTTTAGCTTGTTATACTCCCTTTTTTGAAATCTTTCCTTCCTCAAGTGTGCCAAAACCAAATCTCCAACTTCAAAATTAGCTTCCCTTTTCTTCAAATCTGCTTTGCTCTTGTATTTTATGTTGTTGCCCTGTAATTGTTGTTCTACCTGTTCATGTATTGCTTGAGCTTCTCTAACAAAATCTTCTCCTTTAGCACTTCTCATTTCAGCTTTTCCGAAGTCTCTCAATTCAGACACTCCTCTTGGGTGCATTCCATAAACTATACGGAATGAACTCTGCCCTGTACTCCTATTAAGAGAATCATTATAAGCATATTCTGCCTATGCTAATACTTGATCCCATTGTTTTGAATGTTGTCCTGCCAGACCTCTCAAAAGATTACCCAAGCTTATGTTTACCACTTCAGTGTGTCCATCAGGCTGAGGATGATAGGCAGAACTGAAACTCCAAAAATGTCCTCCAGAAATGTCCAAAAATCTGGTGTCTCGGTTTGAAACAATGCTCTTAGGTAACCTATGTAATCTTACAATTTCCTTAAAAAACAAATTAGCAATGTGAGTAGCATCACTGGTTTTATAACATGAAATAAAATGTGCCATTTTTGAAAATATGTCAATTACTACATAAATTGAATCATGCCCCCTTTGAGTTTTTGGTAAACCCAAAACAAAGTCCATACTTACCATATCCCAAGGACTATCTAGAATCAGTAATGGAACATACAAACCTGTGTTTTGGCTCCTTCCCCTTGCATATTGATAGACTTTACAATTTTTCACATACTTTTCTACTTCAGCTCTCATCTTTGGCCAAAAGTAAAACCGTTCAACTGCTCATAAGTCTTGTCTGCACCAAAATGTCCTCCCAGTCCACCACTATGTTTCTTCCTGATCAAATTTGTTCTCATAGAACAATTTGATATGCACAACTGATTTCTTTTAAACAACAATCCTTCTTGCAAGAAATAATCCAGCCACTTGCTTCTGTCTAACAAAACATGATTACTACAAGCTTCAAACGCCTCTTTGAAATCTAGATCCTTCCCATATAACTCTTTAAGGAAATCAAAATCAAACACTTGAATTTGACTTTCTTGAACTAAAATGCTTTTTCTACTTAAGGCATCTGCTACTTTGTTTGATTGACCAGTTATATGTTTTAACACAAAATTATAACTTTGAAGGTATTCTACCCATTTTGCATGCTTCTAGTTAAGCTTTGGTTGTTGCATAATGCACTGTAATGCATGGTTATTTGAATACAATATGAACTCCTTGGACATCAAGTAATGTCTCCACTTTTTCAAAGATTGCACTACTGCATAAAACTCCTTGTCATAAGAATAATATTTCTTCTTTGACTCATTCAGCTTTTCACTAAAATAAGCTATAGGCTTGTCCTCCTAACTCAAAACAGCTCCAATGGCTTCTCCACTAGCATCACACTTCATTTGAAAAGGTTTATTAAAATTAAGTAAAATCAAAATAAATTTCTCAGTCATCATTATCTTTAACAGCTGGAAGTTCTTTTCTGCTTCAACAGTGCAATTAAATCGTCATTTTTCCTTCTTTATTGTGTCAATAATTGAAGCATTGATCTTACTAAAACTCTTTATGAATTTCCTGTAAAAACTAGAAACACTGTGAAAACCTTTTACCTCAAAGACACTTCTTGGTGAAGGCCACTCTATGATTGCTTTTATCTTCTCTGGATCCATCTTTAATCCCTCAGCAGAAATAACAAAGCCCAAATATACCAACTCCTCCTTTATGAATGAACGTTTCTTTAAATTTAATAGTAACTTCTCTTGTTGTAGTTTCTGTAAGACATTATTCAAATGTCTCATGTGCTCCTCCTTAGATCTGTTGTAAACTAATATATCATCCAGATATACTATTACAAATTTGCCAATAAATTCCTTCAGAACTTCATTCATAAGTCTCATAAATGTACTAGGGGCATTCGACAATCCAAAAGGCATTACCATCCACTCATACAATCCTTCATTGGTTTTAAAAGCAGATTTCCACTCATCTCCCTCTCTAATTCTGATTTGATGATAACCACTTTTTAAATCTAACTTTGTAAATACCTAGTTCCACTCAAACGATCCATCAAATCTTCGATTCTAGGTAAAGGAAATCAGTACCTGATTGTTATCTTATTGATTGCTCTTGAATCAGTGCACATTCTCCAGCCTCCATCTTTCTTTGGGCTCAACACTATTGGCACTGTACAAGGACTTAAACTCTCTCTAATCAGTTCCTTGTCTAACAGTCCCTGAACCTGTTTCTTGATCTCTTCATTCTCTGTGGGAGTCATCTTGTAAGCTTCTTTATTAGGTAGATTTTCTCCTGGAATCAAATGTATGTGATGAATGATTTTTCTACTGGGCAGTAACTCATCAGGCAAATCATCTACAATGATATCACAATAATTGTCCAACATCTCTTGAATTTCTATTGGTAAATCAAAAACTTTTTTGGAAGTAATTATTACCTTGGGTTTGCAAACCAATGCAAAATGTACCTCATCTTCTTCCATCTACTGCAAATACTCCTTTCCACTCAACAAAAGGGTCTTTGGATCAGGTTTCTTTGATGCACCCTCTTCTTCTATTGGCATCAATGTATGATTGACACCATCTTTGTTAAATTTGTATGTGTTTTTCTTTCCATCATGCATAGCTCCTCTATCATACTGCCAAGGTCTACCCAACAATATGTGACATACATCCATAGGCATCACATCACACATAATTTTGTCTTTGTATTCTCCCAACTGCAACTCCACTTCACATTGTTCATTCACTACCAACTGATGTCCCTTTTGAAGCCATAACACCTTATAAGGCGTTGGATGTTTCTTTGTTTTCAATTTCAACTCCACCACTTCTATGGAGATCAAATTATCTATATTACCACTATCTATTATCATCTGACAACACTTCCCTTGAACCTTACACATAGTCCTGAACAAGGTTTTTCTCTGTGTTGGTTCAACAATTTCCTAAGTTGGTTTTAACAAAATTTTGTTGACTACCAAAGATTCCCCTTTCTCTAGTACATTCTCTTTGTCTATTACCTTTGTTGCTTATTCTTCAGTTTTTGCAACAGCTGCATTCCTCTGATTCATTCCTATATTTTCTAGGCATTCATAAGCTTCGTGTCCCAGTTTGTTACATCTGTAACATTTGATTTCTCTTCCTATACCTCTGCCTCCTCTTCCTCTCGAAAAAATTCCTCTACCACTTGCATCACCTCCTATGGGTGCATGCTGACTTGAGCTACTGCTAGCTCCACCTCTAGGCGCTGTAGATCTTCCTCTACCACCTTGACTTCCCCTTCCTCGGAAAGTACCCCTATTTCTCGCACACTGCTTCCTCATGAGTTTTTCTTTAGCCTTCAATACTATCTGATAAGCCTCCTCTACTATTTTAGGATACAGTACACTTATCTCAACTTGGATCTCCATTATGAGACCATTCGCATATCTTGCAACTTTCTCATCTATATCTTGGAGTTGCCCTGCTCTTATACTCACTTTGTAGAATTCCTCTGTGTATTCCTTTACTGTCATAGACCTCTGTCTAATATTCTACATTTTTCTAAATAATGTTTGCTTATAATCACTTGGCAAAAACTTACTTTTCAGTTTTGCCACAATCCTGTTGCAATTCTTAATTGGTTGTTTGTCGAGTCTTCTTCTTTCTGTCTGCACTCTATCCCACCAAAGTGTCGCATGTCCCTTCAGTTTTGTGACAACAAACTTCACCTTCTTTCCTTCTTTTGTTTCTTCATAATCGAATAATTTCTCCATGTCATTTGTCCAGACTATCCATTCCTCAGGGCTTAAGCTTCATGTGTAGATTGAAACTTCAAGTCTAGGCTTGGATGTGGATCTCAATACTGACTTAAAGAATCTCATTTTAGGAGTTACATCTGCAGGTTCCTCATCTTTTGCAGCTCCAACTTTAGGTTCATTGACATCTCCAGCATCTGCATCTCTCTCCATTTCTATTGCTTCCGGTCTAGCTTGCATCGGTTGCATAGCTTCCAACACTTCGGCATTTGCAACTAGTCGTCCTCTCCTTCAACCGCCACCTTTTCCTCCAACTCTGAAAGCCATGTTAGATTTCTTTTTCTGATCCTTGAGATCCTGTTCAGTGTTAGTAGGCTGCTCTGATACCACAAATGTGTTGAGATTGCAACAAGATGATGGAGCTTAGAGAAAAGAGTCGCTTTCACTAAGTGGGCCCGCAAGCAAATTATTGCGCAAAGTCTATTTTTAGACTACGTCTATTTTTAGACATATGGATCATGTCTATGAGTTGCAGGACGCTGTCTATGGATGATTGGTCAAGTTGGCAAAAATAGATGGACTTCTATTTTTAGATAACAGCGGTGACACTGTCAAGTCTAATTATAGAGCAGTCAAATATTATTAACTTATAATAATATTTAGACTATAAACTTTATCTTATTCTCTTGGAGCACTTCAGTTTGAGCTACAGATGTGGCACATGCAGCTATCAGAAGGAAATATGTTTTCTTTGTGGGTCAGTTGAGTTGTTGCATGCATGACTCAGTTATAACTCAATCAGTTGAGTTTGGTGGAGTTGATTGTGGAGTTATGGAGTTGTGTTCAGTTTGACTTGGTTAAACCAGTTGTAATTAGTCTAACTGCAAATAGACTAATGATGAGTTGTTAAAATAATTATTAACTCATAATACAACTAAAGAATACATCAGTTAACTCAGTTGCATATCAGTGCATGTTCAGTTCAGCAGGGACAAGTGTTAGAGGATCAGATTGCTATCAGTTGTGACTATAGTTGTGCATGAGGATTTGCACAATCAATGAAATTGAGTTATGCCAATGAGAATTGGCCAATACCAAGTGATTATAGCCTATGCTCACTTGATTCCTAGTGTGAGTGATTCTTTTAAGGTAAATACGTGTTTGGTTCAACCATTCTTGAGCAGGTATTGAGCAGTGGAGGCAGGCAAGCAGTGGAATAGATTTGGAGATCAGATCTGAGCTGTATTGTGTGTAACAGGTGGAGATAGTGCTGGATACTTGTGAGAATTATTCACTATTGTAATGTTACATGTTCTCAATCATTAATATACAGATAGTGTGGGGTTTTCAGCTGTAACCTTTCCCCGAGTTACATACTATGTTAATGTGTGCATGCTCTTGATGTTTTATTGTTATTGATGCTGCTATATTGATGATCAACGTAGAGGAGCTTATGTATTGTGTATGTATTCCGCAATAGTACATGATCAGGATAATCTCCATTGAATATGTGTTTATTATTCAAAATTTCTACAACTCCTTAGTTGATCTTAGGTTGAAACATATGGCGACTAATCCGGAGTCCACTGATCATGGAATTCCTTTTGATGGGAATCCTAGTCCTTTTCCTCCTTTTGGAAATATTGGTGCTCCATATATGGCTACATTGTCCCTTCCGGGGCAATTTGGCTTACCAATGTGTTTGTTTTCAACCTCCTTGGTTCAAAATGTCGTGATTTCTCCGCAATTGATTACTCCTCCAACTGGACAAAATCAACCTCCAATTGATCCTAAAGTTGACACTTTGCCTTCTTCCTCGGTTGTTTATTCCTCCCCTTCTTCCTCTTCACCTGGTGAAAGTATTGGTACTAGTAACCAGGTGGATAAGAAGAAGAAGAAAGGAAAGAAGAAGAAGAAGAAGAAAATTCAGCAGAGGGGAAATCAAGCAACCATTACTTTGAATGCAACATCTGATGAGAAATCATCCATCAAGCCTCACAAAGTTCGATATCCATGCAAACTTTGTATGGGAGACCATATTCTCCAAAATTGTCCTGATATTCCTCAGATATTAGAAGAATGGTCTTCCCGTTCACATCATCCTGTGTCATCAACTTCTGGAGATCATGTTGGTGACACACCATCAACTAGTGGTAGTAAAGTTCAAGGAAATAAGGGTAAAGTTAAGTTTCCCTATAGTTTATGTGAAGGGAATCACCCTATTCACCTTCATCCCTATCTGGATGAAGCCAAGAAAGTGTTGGATAACCGTCCTACTTCACCGCAGCAACTTCCATCTGGTTACAGAAAACTCTGCCTAAATCCTTCACTAGTTGATTAATTGACAAACCAAAATCAGTCGTCAGTCGAAACCACTCTCTCTGAAAGTGATGTTGAAAATAATACTGAGAGGGGGGGTGAATCAGTATTATCTAGTCCTTTTACCAAATCTTCCTTATTTTCACTTTGAATTATTTTTGCAGATCAATACCATAAAATAATGAGCATGAACAAGAAAAACAGACAGTCACATCAAAGAACACCAGATATAAGGTGGAAACCCAATGTGGGTGAAAACCACCTGCTGCAATATGTCTCTATCTGCTTTCAAATTAGAAACTCCTTTTACAATGGTCTTGTACTGGTGCAGTCCTTTACCAGTACGCAGGCTGCAACCTGCAGAGAGCTACAACTCTCTCTCGTTTTCCAGTCTCTCCTGGGAGGGAGCTACAACCCCCTACTTCTTTTCTTACAAGGACCACTTTTCATAAATTTTCAAACTGGGTCCATATACATGAAATGATCATCAGGTACATATAAATTACAGTCAGCTGTAGCAATCAGATCAATATAACAGAACTGAACCCAGAACACCTTATCAACAGAAAAATTCAGTCAACAAATAGTCCTGAAACAAATACGCAACTTTCCTTTCTTTGGCCTGCGCTGGTACGCACTTCACCCTCTGCTTCTCTGCGTATACCCGCAGATCTCCTTCTGCTGCACTGCGTGCCCATGCAGTGCTTCTTCTGTTGCGCAGCGTACAGTACGCACCCAAATTCAATATCGCGCCGCGTACTGCCACAGTAGGCACGCACCCAAAAAAACTATCACGCCGCGTACTATTACAGTAGGCCCGCAACTGAACCACTACTGCTCGGCGTACCCACGCAGTTCTCCTGTTTCTGCTCTGCGTACCCACGCAGTCACCCTTCGTCAGCTCTGCGTACCTGCGTAGCTCGCCTTCTTCTGCTCTGCGTACCCACGCAGAGGCACTGTTAAACACCTGCGTACCTCAGATTAGGGCTGAATTTGCAGATCACAGGTGTGCTACAGCTAGACAGATGCCCAGATCTGATCAAGCGCTCGGGAGATCACCCTTTTACAGATTCGCTTTCCACTTTCACTTTCTTATAGATCAAGTCTTTTGAAACAATAACCCAATAGATCAGATCTTAAGATATTCAACCTAAAAGCATACTAAGCCAAATGATCTCCTTTGCTTTATATAGGCAAGCTCTTCCTCAAATCAAGGATCATGGGGCTCAAAAATAATAATAAAATAAACAATACCACGGGCCAGAACCATGATAACACAATACCGTCGGCTAAATACCAAGAGTTAAACATAAGGAACCCCACGTGTGCGCGCTTTACTACCTTGAAATGTGTGCACTGGGGTACGCACCTCATGAATGGGTAACCTGCATGTCAGGACGCGGTCCCTGCACAGCGTACCTGCGGGTACGCACCTTCTGAACTGTTCTCCTGCGTACTTCTTAATTTTCATCATATTGAGAGCCCTTGCCATGGGTGTTGCCATCAAGTACAACATCTGTAACTTATAACTATACCAGAAACATAATGCCAACAATACGTACATATTTTATGTATGTGCATCTACCGTAAATTTACAACTTCCATATATGGAAATTTTTCATATACAGAAATTGTGAATATATGGAAGATATGCGCATATTTTTTGTATATGCGAAATTTTTCTATATGCACATATCTTCCAAGTATATGTGCAACTTCCATATATACACATAACCTCAATGTATGTGAAACTTTAGTATATATAACTTTTGTATATGTGCATCTTTTGTATATGCACAACTTCCGTAAATGCCCATATCTTCCTTGTATGCGTAATTTTATTATATGTATATATCTTCTATATATGCATGTCTTTTATATATATGAATCTACAATATATGCGCAACTTCCATAGACATAAATTGCACTTATACGGAAATGTGCACATATAATAAAGTTATGTATATACGGAAGATATGCACAATTTCCGTATATGCGCAATTTTCATATACGAAAATCGTGCATATACAAAAGATATGCACATATATTTGGTATATACATAACTTTCTTATATGTGCATATCTTCTGTATATGCACGTCGTTTATGTATCTTCATCGTATATGCGCAAATCTCATATACAGAAATTGCGCATATACGAAAATTGTGCATATATGTGCATATCTTTCGTCTATACATAAATTTCATATGTACAAATTCCATATACAAAAATTGCCCATATATGGAAATTGTGCGTATACGAAAGATATGTGCATATCTTCCGTATATACATAACTTTCTTATATGTGCATATCTTCCGTATATGCACGTCTTTTATGTATGTGCATCTACTGTATATTCGCAAATTTCATATACAAAAATTACGCATATATAGAAGATGTGTATATACAAAGGTTGCGTATATATGGAAGTTACGTATATATAGAAGATGTGTATATATAGAGGTTGTGCCTATATAGAGACTACATTTTTGTGCATATATGGAAATTGTGCATATACGGAAGATATGTGCATATCTTCTATATATCCGTCACTTTCTTATATGTGCATATTTTCCGTATATACACATCTTTTATGTATCTGCATCGTATATGCGCAAATTCCATATACATAAATTGTGCATATACGGAAGATATGCGCATATCTTCGGTATATCCATAACTTTCTTATATGTGCATATCTTCCGTACATGCACGTCGTTTATGTATTTTCATCGTATATGCGTAAATTTCATATACAAAAATTGTGCATATATGGAAATTGTGCATATACGGAAGATATGCATATCTTTTCGGTATATACATAAATTTCGTATATACACAAATTTCATATACAAAAATTGCGCATATACAAAAATTGTGCATATATGCAATATATGCGCATATCTTTCGTATATGTGCATATTTTGTATATGTGCATCTACCGTATATGCACAACTTCCATATATGCGCATATCTTCCATATATGCGTAAATTTCTTATATGTGCATATTTGTCGTGTATGCACGTCTTTTATGTATGTGCAACTTTCGTATACAAAAATTGCGCATATATGGAAATTGTGCATATACGGAAGATATGTGCATATCTTCCGTATATGCGTAAATTTCTTATATATGCATATCTTTCATATATGTACATCTTTTATGTATGTGCATCTACCATACATATGCAACTTCTATATATGGAAATTTTTTTATATGCACATATCTTCTAGGTATATGTGCAACTTCCGTATATACACATAACCTCCATGTATGTGAAACTTTAGTATATATAACTTTTGTATATGCACATATCTTCTGTATATGCGTAACTTTCTTATATGTGTATATTTTCCGTATATGCATGTCTTTTATATATGTGAATCTACAGTATATGCGCAACTTCTATATACAGAAATTTCACGTATACGGAAATATGCACATATAAGAAAGTTAGGGATATATGAAAGATATGCACATATCTTCTGTATATGCACAATTTCCGTATATGCACATCGTTTATGTATCGTCATTGTATATACAAATATCTGGAAATTGTGCATATACGGAAGATATGTGCATATCTTCTGTATATACATAACTTACTTATATGTGCATATATTCCGTATATGCACGTCTTTTATGTATGTGCATCTACAGTATATGCGCAAATTCCATATACAAAAATTGTGCATATACGCAATATTCATAAACAAATCTTATTAGCCTCCATAAAGCAATTGTCATTAGTCATTACATTACAATATACTTACGACAAATAGAGTACCCACAATATTTGTAATATTAAAATGAAGAGGTTCCATAAAACATTTTGAACCATGGGTAGTGAATACATCAAATAAATTCCAAAAGTTAGACGTTGGCAACAACGATTTGTAAATACAAGATTGAGGGTAGTAAGTGTCATCAAGGATCTAACAACAATATAATTTATGAGTAACTTCTTAACCATTCGACCAATTGATATCGTCACAGAAAAGAAGATTTGATGCAAGTACAAATTTTCTTCAAAGATTATCGGCCTCTCAATTCGAGACCATAACTAAATGATTATCTAATTTGAATAATTCAAGAGTTCCATATAAATTCCTTGTTTTTTCTTTCAAGCATTCATTCCATGTCAGTGGTTTGTACAATAGTGGATGCTCTGAATCTACCAGCCCTGGTGCAGGCCTTATGATTATTGTCGAATGGGGACCCCATAGATACGCAATAGAGAGCATGTTGCTTTCACTATTTTGTACAACCCTATGAACAACACTTCTACATATTACATTACTCAGAACTTGCAAGTATTAGCAGTCACCATAAATTAAATGAGTATCTAATCCATCAAACAACAAGTTAAATTGTTATCGTATGATTACCTGTAGCATGTATCCCATATTCTCTACTAGTTAATTGGTTATAGCAAGCATGATAATCCATCTTCCAACCTATAGCTAAAAATCAAGACCTTCTAGTTGGCCCTCAAAAAGAAGTGTGGGGAGTGTAGAGTCTATCTAAGGAGCCATTCCCATTGTTTTAAATAGTTGTAGACACGAAGGATAATAGTTCATCACATCTATAAGATATAAACATTACCATAATGTTGAAATCCATATAAAGGAGCAACCATCCACTAGAATGTAAGGATGACTATCCACTACAATAGCTCTTCTAATAGGATGTCCTTCATGTACATGGTTCATTCAACCATTCTTCCATTACATGTCTTCATACCTACACCTTTAACTCCTTGTGTGATCCAAAATGGATCCTGAAACTCTCTAAGTCTTCATGAACTCTCTATAATCTATGCCAAATATTAAAAATATTGTGAGGATCAAGCTCATCAAAGGAATCCTCATGACAATTGCTAACTGCAATCAACGCGGACCAATGAGTGTCGTCGATCAAGCGCGCAGAGCAGTGAACCATAGTAACACGTGCTGTCGCGAATTAGCAAAGTTAGCGATGGTTTGAGTCAACAGGCGAGGAATCTAATAAGTTGCTAATCGCATATCGTAGGGCAAACCTCTCGAAGAAGGAGAGCCACATGCGCCCGGACCCAAAAAATCATGAAATGCAGTGGAAAGTGTTTCGATTTTGTCCGAGGTAGGATTCCATAGAAACCGACAGGATATCGGAAGGGCTTCGAGCAGTGAGCAGTTTACACTGAGTCCCGCCCGATGCCACACATTGAGTGACACGCGTCCAGCGGAAGAGAGAGAAAACCGCTCACATCATACGGGTAAACGTCGAGCAAGTTATCTGCCCGATATGTGCAATTACCATAAGATTTGGAGGGTCCAAATCAATGGCAGAGATGTGATCTGATGGATGATCGGATTTGAAGAAGTTATAAAGTAGATTGTGCGGGATTTTAAAGTCCGACGTGGACGATGAGTTGGTAGAGATTCGTGTTTCGCGGGCATTCTTGGAGTAAATGGAAATAACGGCCATTTCAAATGATCAAGTGTTTCCGATGAACCTGACACGCTCATTCGTTAAAGGAATGGGTGGCCACCTCCCTATAAGGAGTTATGCAGTTATTGTAACCGCCGAAAGAAGGGATTCAAATGGATAGAGGCAGGGAACCAGAAAGAAAAGAAGTGAAAATGAACAGTCATGAAGCAGATTGGCTTTAAAACCACAAACTCACAGAGAGGAGAGAGAGGCAGCTCAAGAAGTAGTAAGCAAACCTGGAAGCAGAGAAACAAAAGCCGAGCTCACTGTAATAGGCAGAGCCACCAGAGGTTGGAGGCAGAGCCAGAGAGCTCTAATAGACTTCTAAAGAGCCATGAGGCTACAATGAAGTTGCAGCACAGCGGGAGATCAAATGATCGAGCTGTGGCTGGTTGTCTGAGGTGTGTCGAAGACAGGAGAAGGAGTTTCAGAGACAAATTCAGAATTCTGAGGGAGTCAAAGAAGCTAAAATCTCGAGAAGCTCAAAGCACTGACAGGAGTCAAGTCCAGAGAAGCCTAGACCTGTCTGCAGAACAAGGACGACCAGGGGTAAAATAGCATTCTAAGCCCATTGGTTCAACTATAAACTAATGGAGTTAAGTGTAGCACTTGTAAAATAATTGAAGCCATAATCCCAGAGAGCCTAATCGAGTTGATTAGAGATCAAGGAGACGTAGCCCAAGATATTAGGGTGAACTCACTAGTGGAATGTGAACAATCACTATGTAATGTGAAGATTCATGAGGGTAGTCCAAGAGTCAAAGGGGAATGTCAAGGGTCACCCCACCCTTTTTTATATATATAACCTCATAACTCATAGTACAAGCTTTTGGGAGCCAATATTTTGGCTAGGCATTGCTTAGAGGAGGCTTGGAGAGTATTGTGACAAGCCTTGGCTTCTCTACATCGTAAAGCAAGTACATCTCTATGGAGGACCAGACGGTATTGACTGTAATGTTCCACTATTGGGTCTAGTGGCTTTCAATGGTGTATGTATGGATGGAACTTTCACTTAATACATATTACAAAGGAAACACGTTTGCATGCATATGTTGTTATTGTAATTCAACTATTCTGGTTACTTTAGCAATGTCTATTATTTACCTTACGCATTTGTGTATAAACTATTTTGTATGCAATTGTATAAATCTTGTTTGTTTGAATCACCTTCTCTCCTAGTTGCATAAGATGGACTCTACTCTTGTTCCAATCCACTAGAATAGGGGTGAAAGAGCATTGTTATCCAATTAAACCATTCTCTAGTAATAGAAAAAAATTGCATAGGTCTAAAAATTCTTTTATAGCTATGCTAACCTTGATTCAAACATATGCACCTTCTCCTTCAAGTGTCAATTATCCTCTTTAATCTCTGCATTGATGGCCAGTGTATCTTCCAATCCCTCTCTTCCACATTGACTTTGCTTTCTTCTTGAGTACTAACAGCTTTATCAAGGTCAAAGATTCAAATACTTTGATTGGTATGACTTGTGAATGTGGTACTTATGGCCCTCACACCTCACCAACTTGGATCCTCTACAAAAATTAAATATTGTGCCTATTTAAGGAATTATGTAGAAATCTTTGCATGAATTCCAAGTCTCCTATTCTCTTTGCATGAATGACATGGCATAGCATATATAGAAACTTGTATTCTATTTTTTCTTCGAGTTCTTAGTTTTGTGACGATAATATTAATATAGACTCCCAACCAAATCAACATTGATGCTAGATGCATGATGTACAAACCAATAGACAAATTCTATCATCAATGAAAATAAATAGTGCAACTCATCAAAATTCAGTTGGATTGTTTGCAATTTTATTTACTAAATAAGATTAGTTTCTTCTAACATTTATTCTTTGATTTGGTTTCAATTATGTGTTCATTCCTAGTACCTCAAGGTTGAGTTCATCAATTACATAACTGTAAATAAATTCACCACAAGCATAGTAATACTACCATGCATATAAAGTCAACTAACATGATACTACTATGATTTTTGTTCCCACAACACTATGGTTATCATTAACTAGATGATAAACAGTAATGATTAACATGGCTCAATATAGTACTTCTGATTTAATGGTTAAAACATGGCTCAATCTAACACTTCTAATGCCAATGATCAAATGAATGAATGACCATGGCTATTGTGAAATTAGACAACAAAATTCAAATTAAGTTTTCTTCCAATTGAAACTCATAACTATATTTAATTTAAGTACATAAAGACAGTGAAAACAATTCCCATTACCACTCTATAAAAGACATAAAGATAACTAGGCATTTATTTAGAAGTGGAAAATAAGTCTCAAAACATATTTTTGAAAGTATAAAATAATCATAAAATCAATGTTTACCTTAAAGAATAAGTGTAGTTTGATGATTTAAAACATATATTCTAAAAGCATACATATAGATATAATTATGTGAATTTTAATTGGCTTAATGTTACTAACAAATATTTTAGTTTTTTTTTTGTGTGGTAGAAATCAAGTGAGACAATTTTAGACAATATTTTTATTTGTTATTGATTAAAATAAGTTTCCAAATAAATAATTGAAAAAACTTTAAACCATTCCTATTATACAAATAAAAAAAATCAAATTACTAAATCTCTATCAAATTTTATATATATTACAATACTCAAATATTCTAAAAACATCTCTCTCAATTTTCATACTAAATTGGTAGAAAATTACTAGACTGATAAAATAAACACAATTATACCAAACCTGTAGAAAAATACCAAACTCATAAAAAAACACAATCATAAATTAAAACATACCGTGACAATCTGCAACCATGTGTATGTCTTGGATTTAAATATATAACTATATGTAACTATTACTGTGATAAAAAAAACACAATCATAGATTAAAATATACCGTGACAATTTGCAACCATTGGTATGTCTTGGACTTAAATATATAAGCATATGCAACTATTACTGTGATGTCATTTTGTATAGTATTTTTTTCCAGTACTAAAAAAGATATATTATACCATATAATTAAATTTCAGCATATACACAATATTTGCCCAGTATTCCATCATACAAATCATCTGGGTATGCATATCCAACATCCCATCCAAATAATGTCACAGCAAACATATTATGGAAATAATGTCAGTCCATAAACCTAGATCTGTTCCAGAATAAACATAAAAATCTGTTCCAGAATAAACATAAAAAGACAGATAATTACAACAAAATTAAACAGATGCCTATTAAACAAATTTGGGCTCATAACATAGATCGTGACAGCGGTAGAACCAAAAATCTCAATGGCACTAATATGAACCACTCAAACAGATTTCTCAGTCGACTCTCAAACAAATTGCTCAGTTGAGACGAGAAGGCTTGAGGGAAATCTTCGCCAAAATTTGTTTTTGCTAATATCAACAAAAATAAGTTGCTCAACAAAAATGGACTTATAGTCCTCTGAATATTTGTACAGTGCATCTAACAGAGTATATTATTCTAAAATACATGAGTTCTAACCATATGTCACAAAATTATCTCAATCTCCTAAATTGTTATCATGAATCGTTCCTTGGGATCACAAATTTGGAAAAATGATGTTCTCAGTCCAGCGATTCTTCTCTGTTTTCTACCATCTGGCTTTATTGATTGTCTGATGAGCATTATCTCTAGGCAAGCAGGCGTTCTGGCTTGTTTCTGTCAGATCGATTGTTTCATGATCATTATCTCTACGCAGGCAGGCGTTTTGGGCTGCAATGCTTTGCCTGTAATTACAAGGAAGCGCAGTCATGGTTTTGATAGGACTGTGTTCTGTCATAGACAACAGTACGCAGTCCTTTCATGGCCGATTTATCTTAGCCATTACTGTGAGGCACTTCCTCTGCAACGTCCCCTAAAGACCTCGCTGCAATCATCTGACTGCAGCGAAGTGCCATTTAACAATAAAATTTATACAGAGTGCGAATACCTTTAGATAAATCAACAGGTACTGACGTTGTGTTAAGCTCCAGAATTCTTCTGCCAAGGGTTGTGTTCGCTCTCCTATTAGAATTGGATCCGGGGAATCCCAAACTGAGCACCAAAAGCCTGAAAACTCCCCCCATTTGCTTTTGTCTATCACCTAAACTCTCATAATCTCTGAGGGTCCAAGGATGCAAAGAAAAAATAACGAGTCATGCAGCGGAAACTAGCATAAAACCCATTAATGGCAGCAAGAAGATTGCAGAGTAAAGGGAAAAATAAGAGAAGAAGAAGCTGAAGGGATTATAAATTCCATAAGAGTATAGGACGCTGAAAGACAGAAATTTCGAAATTCCAGCGCGCCCAATTACAAATTCAAAATGAATGATGCATGGATGGCTCCGATGGTTTGACATGATCAATACCGTGACTTGAGGTTCTTACGGAAAGCCCTATTTCCAACCCGGAGTAGTCTACTTAGGCGGTAGAATGGCCCGTTTTCAGTGACCTACCAGAAAATCGTCCAGCTCTGGCCACCGATAATCCCTCTGCCCTCCGCCACCGTCCCCTAGCTCTGCCACCCTCTTTCTCCACCACCCTCCCCTGGCAATCCTGACATTCCCTGCCATTCCCTGACAAAAAATCCAATCCCAACTGGAGGGCCTGACATCCCCTTGCAGATTAGAAACGAGCTGGAATTACAGCCGTGGAGTATTATTGCAGGTTCCAATTCGAATTGAGAAAATGGTCACTCGCGCGCTGCTCACTCACCTTCCTCTTCGACTCTGCGCTTCCTGCTCTATAATTCCGCTCTGCAGCTCGCCACCCAGGTACTCTTCGACTGGTGCTGGAATGGATAGAAGACCTCCACAGCTGGCTAGTTCCATTCACGTTGAAGGAAGCCCACGGTCACGAGAATGGCCGCAATTCTGAGAATAAGGCCGTCATGGTAGAAAACAGGTTCCTCAGTGTTTACAGCAAGGACTCGCAGTACAGTCACATGAGCACCCGGGATCTGGTTCTCGCAGAGATGGAAAGATTGCTGGAGCAACAAAGAGGCGAAGAGGTGTCCATAACGTTGTGTGGGCATAGTCTCAGAGCGGCCCTGTCGCTCCTGTGTGCTTATGACCTCGGTCACATGGTGTCCGTCCGGAGTCCTCGGGTGGTTGTTACGGTGTTCACTTCGGATGCCCCAAGGTGGGGAACAAGTTGTTTGCTCGTAATCTCCAGGAGCTTAACGTTCGGGTTCTGCGCGATGTGAACGTGAACAACGTGGTGCCCAAAGTGCCCGGGGTGATGATGAACGAGTGCAGGTTGGATAACTTCTTGAGGGAAACCCAGGGTGTGCTATTTGTCGATTGGGTGCAACCTTGCATAACAATTTGTCTACCTTCCTCAAGCCCACCTAGAACCCTATGAGTCTGCATAATTTGGAAGTGTATTTGCATCTTGTGGATGGGAGTGGCAGGGAAGGAAGAAGAGATCCAGCGCTGGTCAATAAAGTCTGCAACATGTTGATGGCAAGTCGGGGGCTTCTACCTCTTTCACGGGGCTTCTACTGTCCAAAACTCAAAAACTGAAGGATAAACTTGCCAAATAATATGCCAAATCTGAAGATATTAAACTTTTCCCTCTGGTTTATGTTAAGTTTATTTTTGCCTGGTTTGCATGAGAGTGCAATTGATTGTGTAAAACTTCTAAGATGAATTTTCATATTTATCACATTTATGCTCAAAGGCTTTAAAGATGCCCACAAGAGAAAGAAAAGTGTACTTAAAATTTTGTCTTTCTTAATCTAACAGTTCATTGCAGCTCTGCTTGTTTAATGTATACTACTCCTTGTGTGTAGAAATACAACTTAAAAAATTTGGGGCCCAAGGGAAAGTTGACTACATCTCTATTTTCATCAATTTTATATTCGGCGGTGCTATGTAGTTATAGTGATGCTATGGGCTACGCCTTCCTCAGTTGACTGAGATTTTAGGGACACGGCGGTGAAGCTGATTTCACGTCCTTGTTTTCGTCAATTTTATATTCTAGTTCCAAGAATTTCAAATTTTCACAGTGGTTATTTGATTGGTTCTCAAGTCATGATTGGTCTCTTCTAATGCAATTCTATATTTTTCTTTAGCAGCCACGGTGTTTTGTAAAATCTTGATTGGTCTCTTCTAATGCAACTCTATGTTTTTCTTTAGCAGCCACGGTGTTTTGTAAAACTATGAATATATTTTGTAGTACATTTAATGTCAATTATTGTGTATTTAATTTTAACATTATGAAAGCTGGGAACGCTCCTAGTTATTTTATTTGTAGAGTGAAATTGGGCTAATTATCTATTGTTAACTGCTTTCAATATCTGAAGACACATTTTGTATATAATTGTTGTAATGATGTTGGGAGGTTTATTTCTAGATAGACATTTTAATTCTTCTGATGGTGGTTACCTTTTTCTAAATTTTCTATTAATTTAGTTAGTTGAGTTTTTTCAGCCCTTTTAAAAACTCTGGTATAAAAATCCAAAAATCTTAACAACCATAGAAGCGAGGAATTGGGTGAAAGGTTGGACTTGGTTTGGGACTTAGTATATGGAGTAATTTGTTTTCTAGCCCTCAATTGGAAAATACATGGAGTTTGGCTACCTTGGATGGTGTGTGAACTCTTATATCCCTAAAAATTAGATAAAGATGGAAAATTTCTTTGGAACAATATTTTCCTCATCCACCTAAAAATTAGACAAAGATGGAAAATTTCTTTGGAACAATATTTTCCTCACCCACTTAAATAGGAAATATTGGGAAACATATGGTTGGTTATTAAACCTTAGTTGAGTATCCTTGACAATGAAAATTTTGATCACTAAAAATTAGAGGTGTCGTTGCTTGGGTGGGATTTGGCTCCCCTTACTTCAATAGAGGGGCTTAAAAGGGGTTTTCCATTTAGTCATGAGAGTGTTGTTTTTACCCTTTTAAAACTCCATTCATATAGAAATCCAAAACTCCTAACAAGCATAGTAGCAATGAATGGGTAAATTGTTGGACTTGGTTTAGGAGTTAGTAAAACTAATATTATAGAGTACCTGCTTTGTTAACCCTTAGTTGGAAAATCCACTTAGTCCAACTAACATGGACAATGAACTCTTAGATCACTACAACTTAGACAAAACTGGAAATTTTCTTAGGAAGAATATTTTTGTCACCCACCTAAACAAGAAAGACTCGAAATCACATAGTTTGTTATTAGAACACATTTGATAAATCCTTGGAGTGTAGTCAGCCTTGACAATGACATTTTGATCGGTAAAAATTAGACAAATTTGGAAAATCTATTTAGCAGAATGTTTCTATGGCACACTTAAATACTAAGGACTAGAAAATAGTTTTCCATGGAGCTCCTTGATGTCAAGGATCATTGTTTTTATTTAAGTTGTTTTTTGTTTTTTTTGTTTTTTTTATTTTGGATCATTTAAGTTTCAAATAAAGCATTAGCACAGGTTAGGGTACCCTTTCTCTTTCAACCTATGTAAACAATAAATTATTCCTTAATGTAATTTATTGGGAAATATGTGGTTGTAGCCTCCTTTAAGGATGTCACTATTGTTTGTGCATATTTCCATAGAAGTACATAAAATATGTTAGCTAGGGAAAATGAGTTTAGTGTTTTTTGAATAAAAATATATCAAAAATTTTGATTAAGAGAGTATTTTAAATATTGTTGGTGCCCCCTGCATGGCTATTGTGGAGAATATTGACAAATTAAGTGGCAATTTTTGATAAGACGAATGAGAAAGTAGAAGAATAAAAGTAAAAAAACAAGTTTATCCTTGTGAAAATGAAAAACCCTATGCAAAAATTAAAGTAGAATGAGATTGGAAACTAATGGGGATACATCTCAATGTGGCATTCCTTAGAGGTCCTATAATTACATCACTAGTGTGGGTGTTAGTATCCTTTATCTTTTTCCACCTATGGAAGAAGAAATTTGACCTAACGAGATTACAAAATATGTGGTTGTATCTTCTCTTGAGGATGACATTATATCATGTTTATATATTTTCATGGAAGTAAATACAAAAATGTTACAGAGAAAAAATTAGTTTGACATGTTTTGGTTGAAAATAGAGCAAAATGGTGACATGGCCTATTTGGAAGATATTGTGAAAATAAGTAGACATTCTTGAGAAAATTAACGAGGAAGTAGAAGGATAAAAATAGGAATCTATCCTACAAAGCCCCAACAAAATTAAATAGGAATCTATCCTACAAAGCCCCAACAAAATTAAGGTCAAACGAGATCAGTAAACCAATAAGAAAGCAACCTAAAAATAAAGAGGAACCTAAAGATGAATATATGCAAAACTAAAAGATATAAATGTGGAAGAGGTTTGTTAGGTATAATCCTACTAAATTATCTATATTTGTATATAATAAGATAATCAAATGTTTTCCATATGTTTTTTGATAAAACACTCTTATTACTAGCATATAACCTTTTTAATTGAGATCCATTAATGATTGAGGATAAAAAAAATTTAGGTGTAATCCTTGTGGACCCTCTTAGAACTTGTTAAATCTATTGACCTATTGGGACGCCAAATTGATGTATGAGACACCCTTATTTCTCTAAAAAGGGACCCCCTTTGTGAAATGATTTGATTTCTTAGTGTATGAAGGTATGCATACCCTATCCATTTTCGGATTTGAATGTGTGACATACAAATAATATTTTCTTACCCATTAATCGTATAGGCTTTTTAAGTGTCACTTGCACAAGATATCAAAGTTCTTCCCATATTGAGGTTGAAATTTTTTATTGTTACACACAAAGTAATGAATATATCCTATCCATAACATATCCTCTTCTCTCAACTCCATTTAATGTTGGCCTTTGGTCTTACATATATAAGGCAATATGATCTCTTGTTACTTACACTATAAAGCACCTTTCCTATCTTGCTACATGTGCATGCATGCACGCCCACACACACATTTTTTATTCACAACCTTCCAATCATATAAGATTGAACATTGTGTTAAATATTTCATACTTTGTTTCCCATTGGAATCTTTAAGAGGCTAGGTGGTATTAGCATTATTTAGAGTTCCAATGTATTGATGTTGAGGCCTTTATACATAATTTCTCATTCCTTTTGAGATATTGATTTTTTGTTTACATATATGCATCTTAAAAATGTTTTGTATTGCCTTTGGCTTTTTTTTTTTTCTTTTTTTTTTTAATGTTCTTGTACCTTCTTTTCATGTTTTTCACATAAAATAAGAGACTATTTTCAACCACATTTCCCTTTTCACCCATATCTCTTATAACTCGGGCTTTCTATTTTTCACCTGTTAGTAGCATGAGAATTAAACATTTTATGTTTACAAAATGTTTTCTTGTTATCTATTTATTTTACATTGATTTTGCCTTTTGATTATTCTCATTCTTCCTTCCACTCTTGCTATATATGTGTGCACACACTCATGTGTGATACACAACCTTCGAATTGTGCAAGATTGAACATCGACCTAAATATTTTATACTTTCTTTTGAACATCACCTAAATATTTTATACTTTCTTTCCAATTGGACTCTTTAAAATGATAGGTGATATTAACATTGTATTAGTGTTGTAGTATCTTGAACTTGACATCTTGATATGTAATTTCTCATTTCTTTTTTATATATTGTGTTTCTCTTGACATATGTATCTTAAAAAAAACTTTTATTGTCTTTTTTTTTACACTCTTTTTCTTGTATGATGATGTTCTTTGTACTTTATTTTTATGTTTTAAACATGAAATAAAACACTCCATTTTCAACCACTTTTACCTTTCTCAGGGTATCTCTATAAAACTTGTGCTTTTGTTTTTCACATGTTAGTCACATAGGAATTAATTTTTTGATGTTTTGCATAGCGTTTGCCTATTATTTATTTATTTTACATTACTTTATCATTTTATATCTTCTTTCAATTTTCCTTCCACTCACTAATACAATTAATTAATTCTGCTAATACAATCAATTAATTCTGCTAGAGAGCATGCTATGAAAAAATGATTACAATGCTTGTAAACTACTTTAGAACTAAGATGATGTTTGTAATATAGTTGCAGAGATGAAAGATTTATTTTAAATTCAAACCAACACAAAATCTCCATCCTAGAGTGAAGATGAGAGGGACCATGCAAAGAATAAAAATGTTTATGTTGCAACCAATCAATCATTTAGTCGATATTTCTACTTTGGCATATTTAGTGGATATGCTAGTAATAAGAGTGTTTTATTAAAAAACATATGGAAAACATTTGATTATCTTATTATATACAAATATAGATAATTTAGTAGGATTATACCTAACAAACCTCTTCCACATTTATATCTATTAGTTTTGCATATATTCATCTTTAGGTTCCTCTTTATTTTTAGGTTGCTTTCTTATTGGTTTACTGATCTCATTTGACCTTAATTTGTTGGGGCTTTGTAGGATAGATTCCTAATTTTATCCTTCTACTTCCTTGTTAATTTTCTCAAGAATGTCTGCTTATTTTCACAATATCTTCCAAATAGGCCATGTCACCATTTTGCTCTATTGTCAACCAAAACATGTCAAACTATTTTTTTCTTTGTAACATGTTTGTATTTACTTCCATGAAAATATATAAACATGATATAATTTCATCCTCAAGAGAAGATACAACCACATATTTCTTAATCTAGTTAGGTCAAATTTCTTCTTCCCATAGGCGGAAAAAGATAAAGGATACTAACACCCACACTAGTGATGTAATTATAGGACCTCTAAGGAATGCCACATTGAGATGTATCCCCATTAGTTTCCAATCTCATTCTACTTTAATTTTTGCATAGGGTTTTTCATTTTCACAAGGATAAACTTCTTGTTTTTTTACTTTTATTCTTCTACTTTCTCATTCGTCTTATCAAAAATTGCCACTTAATTTGTTAATATTCTCCACAATAGCCATGCAGGGGGCACCAACAATATTTAAAATACTTTCTCTTAATCAAGATTTTTGATATATTTTTATTCAAAAAACACTAAACTCATTTTCCCTGGCTAACATATTTTATGTACTTCTATGGAAATATGCACAAACAATAGTGACATCCTTAAAGGAGGCTACAACCACATATTTCCCAATAAATTACATTAAGGAATAATTTATTGTTTACATAGGTTGAAAGAGAAAGGGTACCCTAACCTGTGCTAATGCTTTATTTGAAACTTAAATTATCCAAAGTAAAAAACAAAAACAACTTAAATAAAAACAATGATCCTTGACATAAAGGAGCTCCATGGAAAACTATTTTCTAGTCCTTAGTATTTAAGTGTGCCATAGAAACATTCTGCTAAATAGATTTTCCAAATTTGTCTAATTTTTACTGATCAAAATTTCATTGCCAAGGCTGACCACACTCCAAGGATTTATCAAATGTGTTCTAATAACAAACTATGTGATTTCGAGTCCTTCTTGTTTAGGTGGGTGACAAAAATATTATTCCTAAGAAAATTTCCAGTTTTGTCTAAGTTGTAGTGATCTAAGAGTTCATTGTCCATGTTAGCTAGACTAAGTGGATTTTCCAACTAAGGGCTAACAAAGCAAGTACTCTATAATATTAGTTTTACTAACTCCTAAACCAAGTCCAACAATTTACCCATTCATTGCTACTATGCTTGTTAGGAGTTTTGGATTTCTATACGAATAGAGTTTTAAAAGGGTAAAAACAACACTCTCATGACTAAATGGAAAACCCCTTTTAAGCCCCTTTATTGAAATAAGGGGAACCAAATCCCACCCAAGCAACGACACCTCTAATTTTTAGTGATCAAAATTTTCATTGTCAAGGATAATCAACTAAGGAAGCAACCATATGTTTCCGAATCTTTCCTATTTAGGTGTGTGAGGAAAATATTTTTCCAATGAAATTTTCCATCTTTGTCTAATTTTTAGGTGGATGAGGAAAATATTGTTCCAAAGAAATTTTCCATCTTTATCTAATTTTTAGGGATATAAGAGTTCACACACCATCCAAGTCAGCCAAACTCCATGTATTTTCCAATTGACGACTAGAAAACAAATTACTCCATATACTAAGTCCCAAACCAAGTCCAACATTTCACCCAATTCCTGGCTTCCATGGTTGTTAGGATTTTCGGATTTTTATACCAGAGTTTTTAAAAGGGCTGAAAAAACTCAAATAACTAAATTTATAGAAAATTTAGAAAAAGGTAACCACCATCAAAAATATTAAAATGGCTATCTCGAAATAAACCTCCCAACATTATTACAACAATTATATACAAAATGTGTCTTCAGATACTGAAAGCAGTTAATAATAGATCATTAGCCCAATTTCGCTCTACAAATAAAATAACTAGGAGCGTTCACAGCTTTCATAATGTTAAAATTAAATACACAATAATTGACATTAAATGTACTACAAAAGGTATTCATAGTTTTACAAAACACCGTGGCTGCTAAAGAAAAACATAGAGTTGCATTAGAAGAGACCAATCAAGATTTTACAAAACACCGTGACTGCTAAAGAAAAATATAGAATAGCATTAGAAGAGACCAATCGTGATTTGAGAACCAATCAAATAACCACTCTGAAAATTTGAAATTCTTGGAACTAGAATATAAAATTGACGAAAACAGGGACGTGAAATCAGCTTCACCGCTGTGTCCCTAAAATCTCAGTCAACTTAGAAAGGCGTAGCCCATAGCATCACTATAACTACATAGCACCGCCGAATATAAAATTGATGAAAATAGAGGTGTAGTCAACTTTCCCCTGAGGCCTGAATTTTTTAAGCTGTATTTCTACACACAAGGATTAGTATAAATTAAACAAGCAGAGCTGCAATGCACTGTTAGATTGAGAAAAACAAAATTTTAAGTACACTTTTCTTTCTGTTGTGGGCATCTTTAAAGCCTTTTAGCATAAATGTGATAAATATGAAAATTCATCTTAGAAGTTTTACTGTGACAATCAATTGCACTCTCATGCAAACCAGGCAAAAATAAACTTAACATAAACCAGAGGGAAAATTTTAATATCTTCAGATTTGGCATATTATTTGGCAACTTTATCCTTCAGTTTTTGAGTTTTGGACAGTAGAAGCCCCCTGAAAGAGGTAGAAGCCCCCAACTTGCCATCAACATGTCGCAGACTTTATTGACCAGCGCTGGATCTCTTCTTCCTTCCCCGCCACTCCCATCCACAAGATGCAAATACACTTCCAAATTATGCAGACTCACAGGGTTCCGGGTGGGCTTGAGGAAGGTAGACAAACTGTTATCCAAGGTTGCACCCAATAGGCAAACAGCACACCCTGGGTTGCCCTCAAGAAGTTACCCAACCTGCACTCGTTCATCATCACCTCGGGCACTCTGGGCACCACGTCGTTTATGTTCACATCATGCAGAACCCGAACGTTAAGCTCCTGGAGATTACGAGCAAACAACTTGTTCCCCACCCAGGGGCATCCGAAAGTGAACACCGTAACGACCATCCGAGGACTCAGTACGGACACCATGTGACCGAGGTCATAAGCACACAGGAACGACAGGGCCGCTCCGAGACTGTGCCCACACAATGTTATGGACACCTCTTCGCCTCTTTGTTGCTCCAACAATCTTTCCATCTCTGCGAGAACCAGATCTCGGGTGCTCATGTGACTGTAATGCGAGTCCTTGCTGTAAATGCTGAGGAACCCATTTTCTACCATGTCGGCCTTATTCTCAGAATTGCGTCCATTCTCGTGACCGTGGGCTTCCTTCAACGTGAATGGAACCAGCGAGCTGTGGAGGTCTTCTATCCATTCCAGCAGGAGTCGAAGAGTACCTGGGCGGCGAGCTGCAGAGCGGAATTGCAGAGCAGGAAGCGTCGAGTCGAAGAGGAAGGTGAGTGAGAAGCACGCGGGTGACCATTTCCTCAATTTGAATTGGAACCAGCAATAATACTCCGCGGCTACAATTCCAGCTCATCCCTGATCTGTCAGGGGATGTCAGGCCCTCCAGCTGCGATCGAAGTTTTTGTCAGGGAATGTCAGGATTGCCACGGGAGGGTGGTGGAGAAGGAGGGTGGCAGAGCTAGGGGAGGGTGGCAGAGGGCAGAGGGATTGCCGGTGACCCGAGCTGGAAGATTTTTTGGACGGTGACGGGCCATTCTACTGCCTAGGTAGACTACTCCTTTCCAACCCTATTCTAAAGTAAATGCGCTTTGACATGGGCCTGATATAACACGATATAACACGCGCTAATTTTTTTCTCTCATCACCGTGCGGCGTATCGAGTTATATCGGGCCCATGTCAGGGCACATTTATGTTACAATAGGGTTGGAAATAGGGCTTTCCAGGTTCTTAGGGAATGTATTAATGAATCAATAAATTTGGAAACAAGCGTTGCCTGGTATGTAGGATCAGCCTGAATATTGGTTACCCCGTGCTCATGCCTATCCATAATGATCCACAGATGTAGAAGTGTACTTTATGTTGATCCTGCAGAGACTAAAAGACTTCGTAAAGTAAGGGGCATTTAAGGCCTTCAAACTAATAGCTGGATCTTGAGACCTAAAACCCATTATATACAAGATTATACCCTTTTCATTTACCGCCTGGCTATAGATTAGCTTGCTAGAGATTGGCTTATACTGCTTTATAATGCTTTGGGTGTATTTTAAGTGTATTAAATATCCTAAGCATAAGATTTATTGGAAGTGGTTGTTCACTTGGTTGATGTGTGAAACCTGAAAGACACAGAACAGGTACGAAAATACTTAAAAAAGAATAAACTTGAAAATTTGAAACATCATAGTCAACAGGTGAAACCAATGCAAAATAAAAATTGAGGAGACATCAGGCGAGATTGGTTCTTCATAAATGGGTAGTTCAGATCCATCATGTCCATGTTAGATCATCTGCCAGCAGCATAATCCATGATGATGAATATTAAATAATTACAAAAACATCAACCCATTTCTTCAGGAAAGTGTTCGTCAGAGATATTATATAAACTGGTTGACAACATATGGGAGTCCTTCCCCAACACGGTCCATAGGATGTATTAAGGGGACTCGTTCAGATGATCAAAAGTGGTCGGAATATGGGCAATTTTTTTTTGTAGAAACAGTGTTTTAATCTTGTTTTTAATGGTGGAAATGGATTCAGCACCATCAAAAAGGTCTAGGACACCTAAAAATTTGAAGTTTAACAACTATAACTTGGATTTACAAAAATCCTTGCCAGATTTTCTCTAAAAATAACCAAAATTTCTATAATTTTCGGTGCAATTCCTTGACGAGTTAAACTACGGCATTAATGAGCGTATAGCATCGAAAATATTGGTTTTTGTCATTCACCAACATCTTGATTTGGGGTCACTAGAGTTCCGTCATTCTCTGGCATTTTGATTTCTTGATTTGGGGGTCACTACAGTTCCGTCATTCTCACGGATCTTGATTGTTGGGGCCACTACAGTTGTGCATTCATCCTCTTCCGTCATTATCAGGCATCTTGATTGCTGGGCCCACTACAGTTGCGTTGTCATCCTCTTCGGTCATAGCAACCAATAAATCCTATGCTATTGAGTATTTAATGTTTTTAAGACAGTATCTGACAGTATTGGATGCCATGCTGACCATTCTCACCATACATAAAACCATGCTATGCATTCGAAGAAGCATCTGAGATGTGACGAGCTGAGCATGCATGTTACTCTGTGTTTTTCGATGGTTCCATTTGTCGGAGCAGGCAGAATCTATGAATACGAATGACAGACGAATTTGAATTTATATTTACCCTTGGAAATTTGAAATTTGGAATTATATTTACCGCTCAGCCAATGTTTTCTTGCAGTTGTTAGTTATTTATTGCCTTTCCACATCAGAAATTTGAAATTATATTTACTTCTCAACCAATATTTTCTTGCAGCTACTAGTTATTTGTTTCCTTTCCACATCAGGTCGAGCCACGAGACAGACGCCAACAAGAAAATGTTCGAGGAATTCGTTCCGGCTGATGTCCAGTGATTGAAGTTCGTTGAGATTGAAAATGGCGGGCTGGAACTGGCCGGAAAATAGATTGGTGCTTAGATTCAGAGTCCTGAGGTTGGATAACAATTGAATTTGAGCTAAAATTACTTGGTTGAGTTCCTTGTTGGAGAGATCAGACAAGATTGGTTCTTCATAAAAGCAATGGATGTCAAGGCTGCTACTGCCATGGCCAAAGTTAGCAGGGCTGTCCACAGAGCAGAAGGTCTATGCGGGTTATTGCCTCTGCAAACAAACTTCAGAAGATTAGTTCGTGAGACGTCACAAGCTAATTCCAAAATTCAGTACAAGATCATCTTGAAAAGAACTGTTGTTAAAGCTGTGAGATCTAGTGACAACCAATTTGTCTCAGGTACTTTGATCAGATCATCGGGAACTTTCTACTTTTCATAAATAAATATCTAACTAAACATTACTTCTATGTCTAGCAGTATGTGGGTATGAAATCCAGATTATAGTTTAATGTTTATTTTCAAAAACACTTCCATTGCAAGTGGTCGAAGTAGAGTGGACGTGGAGAAAACGGATTCAGGAGTTGACACTGTAAGAAACAAATAACTTTCCTCCACAACACTGGATGAAGTGGGAGGAGTGGTCCATTACTTATGCTTCAAACGTTGGTAAATTTCTGTTATGGTTGCAGAACATGTTGATTAACACTAGACCCGTCTTTGCCATCGTTGCTTTGGATTTGATATTGAATCTCATTGTATTTGTGTTGCTTCTCCTCTTTATAGTCCTTCGAGTATCAGCTCCTCTGATCGCATTGGCTATGGAGTTTGTGACCAAATTATTGCATTTGTAACAGTGGTATACAAACACGTATATACATCATTCATATATTTTGTGAACACCTGCTATTGGTATTGATCTAAATCAGCCGACCACAATGGTTTTGTCTTTGCAAAACACTACCTATTATGGAAGTTATAGGAATACCGAGAGACTCATGATAGGGCTCGTATTTTTTAAAATTATGCAAAAATTCCGGATGGATGACATACAGTCTCTGCATAACGACTGGAGAATATCCTAATTCTGAATTTATAAAAGGAATGAACGATGAAATCCATTGACGAAGGATGCACGCTTATAATCTCTGTACAATCTGTCTCGTATATTGTAATACGAGGTGGACTAAATCTCTCGGTATACTAGCTTAATTTTGAATTTATAAAGTTTAATGATCAAACGCATTGAGGATTGATGCAAGCTTGTAATTTCTGCATATCAATGTTATGTGCCTCTGCACAATCATGCAATACTTACTATATTTTCTTTTGATAATATTTATTTTTATTTTTATTTAAAACAATTTTGAGATTCCTCATTGCTTTTCTATGCACAAAATAGGGACGTAGATAAAGATTTCAACACCATACATACTTTATGCTGTTGAATATTATAAAGATATTTTTCGAGGATAAGGGTACTTCAATTTGCCCAATGCAAAGAACACCATTGCCTTAATCCCTTAACACTTGCTAGATTGGGTTTTTAAAGTGGAGGAATTGTATAGCATGAAATTTGAAGAGAAAGTTCACATTTCAAATTAAAAGATTAATTATATTTTGGATTTTTAATATTCACAAATTAAAATAAATTATTATTTTCATATAAAAGATAAAATATTTTAAAATTTTATCTATATCGCACACATCACAATTTCTATTGTATTACAAATCTTCCTTAAAATATGGACCTTAAGTACATTTCAAGGATCTTTAAAACATAAAATTTAAGTACATTTCAAGGAGTGTATATAGATGACATTGGTTCACCTGTATTACAATTCATAGAGAAATCATATATATTTACTTAAGCTCTACACATGAATCAAATGTGGAGAATTTCATTGGATCATTTACTTATAATATATATAGGAACCATGTGGAGGAAATTCAGTAGAATCATTTACCTTTTCATCTAATATGGATATCATTCCTCAATACAATGAAACTGTTTTTCTTTCTTATAAGACTCAATTATTCACATAATTGCAATGAGTTTAAAAAAATAAAAATAAAGATAGAGTATTATTTTATAGATATCATTGTAATTTCCAATAAAGAAAAAAAAAAACAACAACAACAACAACTATTTAAAACCAAAACAAGCAACAAAATTTTCCATAAAATAAATATAACTTATAAGAATATTTTTTCATAAGAATTATGGAGTCAATGATTAGTGCACATGTGCATTCCTATGCATGACACCATTTGTAAAATAACATAGAACTGACATTATTTTTAATCAACAAAAAATGAATGAACATTGAAAATGGGATAATAAGGAATCATAGCTCGATTTAATCAATTTTAATCTCAAGTGTTTGTTGTCATATCTTCAAAATAAATAGGCATAAACAAAACATGCTGGTGATATTCATAAATGCAAGAAAGCTAAGAAAGTAGTAAATGCAATCAAAGAGTAGGATGTAAGACAATTGCATTTTTAAATCCAAACACTAAGGGGCTAAGGTGTTGATTCGAATTGAAATTGTTTTTGTCTACGAATAACAAAAGATTTCACCACAACCAAAGTTTTGATCTTCATTTCCCATTACTAAGACATAACTGTAATAAATTATCAAGATATGGAGAGAAATTGTTAGAATTCATTTTTCTAATTGTTTATATCTATCTATATATATATATAAAATAACAGGTAAAACATATTATAAAGTAAATTTTATCCTTCGGGTGAAAAAATTAGAAATGGTTTTCTTTGCAAATTTGAAAAGCAATGTTTTATTTTAATTTCATTTATATGGGAAAAATTGTATACCACTGTATACCCCTCTATCAGAAGCTAAAGGGTTCTCAGAGGGTAATGATGAATTCAAATTTGAACCCTATATCCATACAACTCTAGTTTAACTAAAATCCAATGCTAGTGAGATAAACTAGAATTACTCTAAAGGAGAAAATATTGTGGAGAAGAGTTCAGAATCTAGAAAAATTTATGGTTGAGGTACTGAAGTATCTAAAGGTTGAGCACAAAAGAAATTATACATTTTCCTCGTACTAGCCTATTGAATGTGTGTCTCAGTGCAATAAAATGGATACATATCAACTAAAGGTTGACCACCCAAAGAATTACACATGTAGCTCATAATAAATTAATTGTAATTTATTTCTTATTTGTAATTATTTTTTTTCTAAGTACAAGTTTTTTCATTATTTCTAATAACTATAAAAATATGTCTTGGTCTTCCAGTAGGGAAACTAGGTGAGGTATAAAATTTCATTTTCTTTAAGAGCCACAATTTTTTTTTAGTAATAGTGTACCAAAAAGCTAAAAACTTTGTTTGAAATAAGTGGCCTCTAGGGTTATACTCAAGCAAAAAAAAAAAAGTAACTAGGACTTGATAGTAAATAACTAGAGAATATAGTTATCATTCAATATTTTCTAGAGCCTGAGGCTTCCACATGGATAGGATCCCCATAATCTGTTGGAGAACAATCTAGAGCACGGGGCACGTCAAGGCAACCTTCAATTTTCTCTAGTCTTTGGTCCATCGAGTGCACTAACACCTATAATTCATTCAATTAAAGAAGCATCTCTTCTTTGGAAGTGTTCCTATCCACCAACACATAGCCAAACAACAACTTGAGGTGTTAGTAAAGAATAACTATAATGATTGAGGTGACCCCAAGAGTGGCCTATGTTTGGAACTTGTCTTGCTACTTTGGCAAACACCTTAGAGTTAGTAATGCATTTTTTCTCATGTGAAATGTCACATTCAACATGGGAAATTTCTTCTTGAAGGCTTGTATTATTAAAAAAATATGTATTATATTGTTTAATTTTTTTTGAAAGTTTGGTAGTGGTGATGCTATATCGTGGTCATATCCAAGAATAACATTCGAATAGAGTGGGGAATTGAATCATTGTCTTAAACATCTAGGAGTACCTTAACAACACAGTCATCACCATCTATTCAAAACCCGTCGACATTTTTTTGTTTATTTCTAAATTAATTTATAATTTTTAAAACTTCTTTATTAAATATTTCTTAAATTATCATAAAATATAAATAATACAAAATCTAATTATTAATATTTTTAGTTAAAAATATTCTAACTCAATAAAACTATGTTAAAATATTATTAAAAAAATCAATTTATTACAATGAAGGATATATATTAAACAACCTAATTATCATATAGATGTGATCATTTAATATATATAATTATATTTAAATATAAAATATTGACGTAATTTAACTATTTTATAGTGTAGTTCACACAATGTAGCTTAATTAGTGATCATTCCATTCAAAAGTATTATATAAATTACTAGATTAAAGGCTCAAAATCCCTGTGGATTAAGCCAACAAAAAAAATAATAATCATTATTTTATTTTTTATTTTTTTGGTATATTTTCTAATAAATTTTTCTTAAATATTTGGTAGGGATTTATTAGTATAGAAACAAAAATAATTCCTCAAGTAAGAGATCTAAATCTAGAGGAAGATATAATCGCCAGGAAAATTTGTACATGTATGTTGGAGATGCAAAAAAAAAGACATAAAGAAAAGGATCTTATGATACTGCTTCTATAGAAGAAAAAACCTTTAGATGAAGTAGGGGATGTGTACTTGCCCTTTTCATGCACACATGTAGATCTTGAGGCATGGTTGGTTAACTCAATTGAATCTTTTCATATGACTCGTCCCAAGGAGTGGTTTGTGCGTATGAAAGGTACGATGGAAATGAAATTTTCCTAGGATATTTATTGACAACCAAAACCATAAGATGAGGAAAATTCACATTGAATCTCATGGATGGAAGGATTAAAACACTCTTTGGTGTTCTACACATCACAGTATTGACCATATATTTGATTTCAATAATCAAGATGAGTGATGCAGATGTAAAAACAATGTTTGAAAATAAAATGTATAGAATAGTTCAAGGAGCAATGGTATTACCAAGAGGAGTTAAGCTTTGAACTCTATATAAGATATTGAGAAGGACTATTAGTGATGGGTGCAACAATCCCTTTGTTCCTCATAATGGAATTGAAGAAGGAAAAAACCCTATAGTATTTAGAAATAAGACTATGCTATGGAATAAAAAACTGGGACATACCAGAAAGAAGGGCCTTCAAGAACTACATGGTAAAGGTATGGTAGAATGTATGTATAATTACTCTCTATATTTTGATTTATATGAGCATTTCCTATACAAGAAACATAATTAGGTAATATTATCCTCTAGTAGTATGGTGAAAAAATAAATATTGTAGTGGATGCATAATGATGTGTTTGGAAATGTGTTGGTTCAATCACTAGGAAACTATATGCATTATGTCTCATTTATAGATGAATTCTCAAGAAATACGTAAATTTATTTTGTCAGGAATAAATCTGAAGTGTTTGACAAATTTAAAACTTTAAGGCTCTTGTGGATAATTAGACAAAGAGGAAACTAAAGGCAATGAGGATGGATAACAATGGAGAATTATTTGGGAATGAATTTTAGGAGTTCTGAAAGAAGTGTGATATAACAACACATAATACTACCCCATATACACCTTATCACAAGAAGAAAATCTATTTTGGGCCACAAATCTAAGAAGAAGACCTTAGTGAATATTAAAGGATCTGTGGGTGATCTCTAGTGATTGTTAAGGGTCGTGTTTGATCTGTGCAGCAGGCACAGACTTGAGGGACAATTTTGGGTCTATATGTGTATAGATTTGGTGCCATTTCCTATTTTGAGGGATGGAGATACTCTATGTGCAATCCAAGGTAATTTTTGGTAGATTGGTATGATATTTGTCTGTGGGCATATCTCTAAAAGGAGTCGCAGTCTTGTACAATAGTTAGATAGGAGGGTCATAGCCTTGTACCTCAATTAGAAGGTGGTCAAAAGGCCAAAACAATGGATGGAAAGACCTTAGAAAAATATGGAAGCAATAGCACAAGGGAGAAAGTTCACAGTATTTAGGAGGTTGTTAGAGCATTTTGGAGAGGGATAATAGGTTGTTGGAAGCCCTAAATAGGAGCAGAGGCTATAGCAGAGACAAAACAACCCTAAGTTATGTATTGATGATGTGTTTAAGGATGATTTGTTACTAGAGGACAGAGTCTAGATTAGACATTTGTATTGGATGCTCATAGATTGTTGGAGGGTAGAGAGAGAGTGGGCCAATTGTGGCCTAGAGTAGCACCTTGATCGACTAAGGTGGCTACTAGAAGAAGCAGAATTGGAGTAGCATAAAAATCAACTTATGGAGGGTTGTATAGGGTTGCTTCAATCACTCATGAACAAGTATCTTGAAGTACTAAGATATTATTAGAAGTGGCAGAAGAAGAGATCACAAATTTGATCAGCTAGGTGCAATTTGTAGCCCTAGATTTGTCTTGTGGAGAAGGACATCTACAAAAAATGTTGGTCAGTCCTCCATGCTCTATGTTCATTTCTAGAAAATGAAAATCGATAGTGATAGAGGGAAGTCCCCTAGCCCTAAGTGTGTCTTCATCGGGCAACACAAAAAGGCACTAGTGGGAAGAAATTCCCAAAATAACTTAGGAGCAACAGTGAGAAGTTGAGAGTTGTTCACAAATGGAGTTGTGAACAACTCGGGAGGAGTATCAATGTGTTGATGCATTAAAATATTAAAAATCAAGTAGAGAGCATTTGGAGCTGAGTTCATTGACCTAATGGAGTTGGCTCATTGATAGAGGCATATTAGAGGTGTTGCAGATCAGGATTTAAAGGACTAAGAAGATGTGTACAATGTATGACTAAGGGAGTTGTGAGGAATTGTACATCAGCTAGACAGTCAGAGTACTTTGTAAGGGTAGATTGGTTATCAAAGGACTAACACCAAGCCCTAGTTGTTGTTTTCTTATATCAGTGGATGTATGAGGGCAATTATCACTCGCACATGAACGATAGACTATTGTATTATTAGTTTGTTAATATAACAAAGTTGGATTGTAAAAAATTGTAAGAAGTTGTCTATATTTTTCCATGTGTTGATTTACTATTATATATTATTATACTATGCAAAGTTGCCTTCTTTTGATACTTGGATTGTAACATAAATGATTTAAGATTCTATCTGAGACACTAGTATCACATAAAAACAACATAGTATCAATGTGACTTTGAAGGGCTAGTGAATTAGAGTGTGCATTATGAAGTAGCTCAAAGGGAGCTAGATGATATAAAGCATGGAGAAAAGGGTTCAAATGAAGTCATGGAGATGTGGTCTTGAATAGCATGGAAGTGATAATGACTGGGAGTTTCAGTGGATTAGTGGAGAACCTGGCGAAAAACAATTTTTTGTAGGGTAGGTGGTTGATGATGAACTTCCTATGACCTTCCATGGATTTTGGGGAAATCTCAAGGATTTATTTGACATGGATGATATTGGTTTGATCGAGATTGCTTCATGTGATGGAATGGATATTGGCAGACTAGTTTCTTCATTAGATCATGATGTTGCATATCTGAGAGTGGAGGGTGTGCATAGGTGGTGTTTGATCCAGGAGGATGAGTGCTAGTAGGATTGAGTTGGATTGATGATGGAACATGTTCCACGACAACTTAGACTGGCCTTGTAGGACAAGAGGTCAATAGTAGATTAAGTCATTGGAGACCATGTAAACTCAGATGGAGTAGCCCTATGGAAGTGTTTAGGTCTTCAGGTTAAGATGAGATGATGCAAAGGAACTATCGATATTACAAGGTTAATTATACAAAGTATATTGCAGTGATGGATTCCATATGGGCTAGTGTCGTCAGTGATGAAGTTGATGGAGACTTCCTAGTGTTGGAGGTACCTCCCTCGCTAAGAGGAAGTGCTGATATTTGTAGCTTGAGAGGTACTCCAAACCCTAGGATAGCGACGACTTCAACTTAGACCAAATGATGCTGTAATAATATATACTGCATGTAGGCATATTGATAAATCCAATGTTGTTTGTCATGGAAAAGATGCAATTTGTAGGCCTATGAGATTCAGTTATGGACCACATTTAACAAGGGATATGCGATCTATTGTCCAACATTTAATACAAAGAGGTTTTAATGTTATAATGATATGGGATAAGTTCATCTCTCATGTGAAGGATGGACTCAGTGAGTTATACACAGGGACATCTCGAGATACATACATGACAAGACAAGATATATTAAACATTTACAATGATACCATAAGGCTAGAGTATGTTAAAGATCAAAGTGATCCAATCAGTGTAGAATGTTGGTATAAGGAACAAGTTGAGAGCTTTTTCTTCTACCAGAAACAAGATCTTGTTGAAAACATCCCTTTTATCATAGGCATACAGACAAAGTGGATGCGTTCAATGATGCTAAAATATTCTCACAACAATATAATCTCAATGGATTCAACATTTAGTACAAATAAGTACGGGGTGAGTACAAAATTACCCTAAATTAATTCATTTATTCAACACCATTTTAATGCTTGTATCTTATATAAATATAATTGTATACTTTGTTTGTAATGTAGTATCAACTTTACACTTTAATGGTCTTCGAGAAACATCACAATGGGGTTCCAGTAGCTTGGGTGATATCATCACGCAATACTATAGCTGATATTTGTAAATGGATGTCAACTCTCTTTGTCATTGGGAAGAAAGAGAAACCAGATTGGCATGTTAAAGCGTTCATTACAGATGATGCTACTACTGAAATTGAAGCATTAAGGTGATGTGTTTATTCTTTTTATAAGAGACATAAAAAATATTCTTAATGTATATTCTCTCTAACAGTTATGTTATTCCAGGTCTTCAATCAACTGTACAATATTATTATGTGTGTGGCATGTTCGTCGTGCATGGTTGAAGAATGTTGGAAACAATGTCCAAGGAAGGGAAAACCAAATCCGAATTTTCCATGCTTTAGGAGAAATCATGCACACATGTGCAGATGATGAATATGTAAAAAGGCAGTTGAAAGTTTATTTGAAGGATTCAGTGACCATACAAAGTTTTAGAATATTTTAAAACAACTTGGTTAGCCAACAACAAAATATGTAAGTTTCTTATAAGTGGCTTTAATGACTCTTTTTTGCATGTCATATGTATAGTTATTAATTCATAACCAATAAATTTCTTTCTACATATATGTGGGCAAAAGCATACAGAAATTTTCCACATTCCAATCAAAATACAAATAATGCAATTGAGTCTTACCATCGGTATATCAAGCAAAGGTACCTAAGTGAGAAAAACAATGCATGCCATAGGCGGGTTGATTGGTTGATTTATGTGTTGTTGACAAAGGTTGTGTTATATTACAATCATATGCAACGTTTAAAAGAAGCTGGTTTTGTACGACCCAGAAAAATTGAGGAACAGTTGAATTCATCCAGGTGTAGAGCTAACCAAATCCCAAATGAAGATTGTGTGCCTGATGAAAAGAGTAACAACGATTATTGGGTTCGTAGCCAAAATAACAATACTCGTGATATTTGTTACAATGTCATATATAAAGATTCCAATCTACACTTTTGTAATTGCAAGTGGGCCTTAAATGGGAACATCTGTAAACATGTATTGAAAGTTGAGATGTTGGCAAGTAACATTAGCTTGGGTGAAAATGTATTCCCTAATGTCACTAATCCTACTACAGAAATTCCTAGAATTTTATTTGATTTGAATGAATCACCTATATTGGGCCCAGAAATCCAAACAGAGCTTCTACCATGCTTTGATTCCCGTCCCATTCTAAATTATCATAATGAAACAAGCAATGATGATTTAGATAATTTCTCATATAATGTTGAAACGACCAATGTACGACCAGATAGTGCATTATTTGAAGATGATGAGATGAAATGTGTTAACTCATCAACTCATGAGAAATTGAAATCCATAATACCAACAAATTTGGAACAAGCATACGCATTAAACAACTTGGTAGACAAAGTATGTCAAGAATACAACAAAATGTTTTTCAATACTATAACTCCATCCAAGATCACTACCAAGAGAAAACATAGTTTCTTGATCCCAGTCAATAAGAAAAGGTGTTGTGTGGTCACAAGTCAAATGCAGAAAAAGATAAACTACAATTTGAAAGGGTTGGACGAGTTCGTGCAAAAAAAAGAGCATGAATGAACAACTGGAGTTGTCTTCTCAACGACAAAGAACTGTGGACCACATGCTTGAGTTAGTGCAACATTCTATTATACACAAAAATGGTAAATCTGATGTTATGCATTTTTTCATGTGAAATATGATATACTATGATTTGCAATGCATAGGCATAACTACATGAACTTTTTTTGTTGTTACAGTTGACGGGCCAACTTGTCGACTCCAATTATTTGATGAGCATGTCGATGAAAGAAACTATAGCATTGGGAGCACTTCTCCAATCAGTACTATCCCAATTCCCTCCCCAAGGGTGCTTCCCCTATTGTACAACCAATGGGGATGTATTGTCGGCCACACCCACCACCTTTTGGCTTCATAAATTCTCCCATGCCTATAACCGACTCCCCAAACCCTTCCCAATTCCCACCCCTCCCCTTTAACCATCCGCCCTTCTCATTGTTCCAATCATCCACCCTTAACATTCCAATTTCCCCCCCTAGGGTGATCACTCGCCCTGGGGTTATTCCCACTATTGTACAACCAATGGGGATGTATCATCGCCCCAACCCACTACATTTTTCCAATTTTTCTCCCACCATGCCTTTATCCATCACCCCTGAACCATGCCTATATCCATCACCAAGTGCTCCACCATCTACCCAGGAAGGGCAGTCTTCTCCATTGCCTTAGATATTCATGGTGAGAATGAGTAGTTGATCAAAAACTTTATCATTAATTAACGAAATTGATTATATGCATTTTGGATTTTACAACTAATTGGCTGTTGAATTTTTGCAGCAATATCACTTTGGAAATGCACTTGGGAGTGCCAAGAGTGGCGATGGTGACTTATACACCCAATTTCTTGATCAGTCGTGAGGCGGCATTTCCATAATGTCATTCATGGGCATGAACTTCCATTATCTATGTTGGGAATGAAGTTCCATTTTGTAGAAAAGAAAAATGTATAACTAGACAAATTTGGAATACAAATACATGAATTTGAACTTGTGTGTATGACAATGTCTTCATTGACTTTTAAATTCATGATGTGGATTTGATGTTATATTCTATCAATGTTACATTAGTTTT
>APFE030279749.1:0-14426 GCA_000404065.3 Pinus taeda | reverse complement strand
GACCCGATCCTCCCTGACAAGGAGTAGTCCAAAACTGAGTTGAAGCGAGTTGGAACACATGGGAAGTAACTCAGAGAGAGAGAGAGAGAGACTGACTTGGACCAAGCTCTAGAAATCACCAAAGATTAAGGAAAGATGCACTAGCATATAAAAGTAACTAGAGGCATCCTTAGAGAGGATGCTCCATGCCGTTCATAGTTTATCTTTGTTGTGTTTATTTGGCTTATTAGTTTGAACACACATTGAATTTTTAAACTTTGATATAACATAAAAATTATTTTGTTCAAATTTATGACCGTGAGAAATGATAGGAGGAGTGTGGAGATCTAAGATAACCAGTTGATAGAGATGTGGAAAATATCGACAAAGAGAACTAGTGTGCGCAAGATTCGAGAGAAGGAAGACAATGTTTGTGTCATGTGCATCATAATCTCTTGTTGATAATTTTGTAGATGTGCATAGCAGTATTAAGAATGTAAACATCATTCCCAAGTATTCTTGGATAGGTGTGGTAAAAATGAAGCAAATATAGCGAGGTGATTAGTATCCTCCCATTATTCCTTGAATGAATATTGTTTGAGGAATGTTGTGACACAAGTATTTGTAGGTCGGTCCAAAAAATGCAAGATTGATGAATGGGTGCTATATCTCGACTATTAAAAAGATGAAATGTTTGTTCAAATTTCTCCAATGCATTGAGTGAATGTTAGAATCCTTGAGATAGCCTTTGTCCCAACTCTACTAAAGGAACATTAAGGAGTTAGGTCACAATATGTGGAAGAACGTAATGGAGTTTTATTGTGACATTCATAAAGCCATGTGATTGAGGTTGGGATATGATTTCCGAGGAAATGGCTCCACTCTTGGAGAGAAGAGGGAGACCGAATTTTTTTCCAATAGAAATAATTTATTTTAGCCCATCTAAAAGCATATTATTCTCGGTTCTCGAAAGGATGGTGATTTTCCCCAATACCATAGTTTAGCAATATTGTCTAGGAGAGGAATATAGGCAAGGAATCATCGTATGCACGTGATTTCTTGTATTCCTTCCCAAACAAAAACTCAAGAACATAAAATAGAGATTACACATTTGTACAAATTCCTTTGAAAGGAAGCATTGAGTCATGGTGCTTGTTAGTGCTACCGAGGAAAGAGAATGTGTATCAATGATAAAATCAGTATTGGTGTGGATGTTATTAGAGTTAGTGAAAAAAAGTATTAGGTTTGAAAGAAGACAAAAATAGATGTTTCACAAGAGCCTAACAACGGGGAGCAATGTAGGAACTAATAACATGTTTCCTTTTGCTAATGTGATTAGGGAATACCATGGCCTCTAGTCAAAGGCCACCATGCTATACGTCTTTCCATGGAAAAGTATGTGGAAGATGGAAGAAGTGAGAGGAATGGTATTGTAGTGGGATTGATGGATGATTGGAAGGAAAAGAAAGACATTTATAGCTAGAAAGAGTTGTAGGTATTGGATGTATGCCTTTTCTAATATTTTGTCTTCTCAAGGTAGGGAGGAAAGACACAAGGTTATGTATGAAGGTGCCTCTTAAGACATGGTTAGATTGTTGGATCAATTGCAACTTGTTAGCAATTTGAGTGATATTGATAGAGAGCAAGTTAGTTTGTCCCAATATTTTTTGGAATGAGGGCAATCAACTAATGTGCAAGTGAAATCTGAGTTGGAATTGACTAGTGGAAGATAAACTTGATGATGCAAACAAATATTCCTAATATATGCAAGTCTCTAAAAAAAATAAAAATCCACCAATATAATATTAAGCTATGTTATTAAACTAACCATTTTATATAGTACGTTATATTTTTAAACTTGGTTATATCTTTAAAAATAAATAAACCAGAATTTTTTACCTTTTTATCATATTTATGAACAAATAATAATAATTATGGAAGAAATTAAAACATTAATATCAAAGATTTGTGAGAGTAGGTAAACTTGGATTTCAAACTCAACGGCCACATTTCAAATTTTATGAGAATGATTTAACCGCCTCACCTCGGCCAGCTTGTCGGATTCAAATCTTTAACCATATGAACTGGAATCCCTAAAACATAAATATCCCATCCCATCGCACATCGATATAATTAGTATAAGCCGGCTGCGCTTGGGAGGCTGTACAGGTGGAGCGAGGAGAGGATGGGCATCCTGTCCTTGTGACAGGAAATAAATGCAGAGAGGAAGCCAGGCATTTGAGAGTCGGCCTTGCTTTCTACCTTCCCTTACCTTCCCTCATTATGCCTTGACCTCTCGTACTGTTCCATCTGATGGTGCTAATTGTGGAGCTTCACAATACGCCCACCCATACCACTGCCTGGAATTTATTCACAATACGCCCACCCATACCACTGCCTGGAATTTAATTTGTTAGTTGACTGAGCAAGATATTGGACATGGCCGGGCTTTGTAGGCTGGCAGAAGAAATCAGAGCCGAATTTGTTAAATGTTTTCACTTGTTTTTTGGTTTGTTTTCACTTGTTTATTGGTTTTTTTTATTGTTTTTTTCCAAGCATGGCCATGCTTAATTGAATAATTGTTTTTGTGTCTATCTCTTTCAGGGTTTTTGTTTTTCTTTTATTCTAGAATTTTTGTTTTGGCTTGGTTTTGGTTTTCTTTTCTAACTCTCCGCGGAGAGAGGGAGAAGATTGGCTATAGTTGATTGGGGCTAGGAGGGAGGATGATGCTAGAGACACGAGAAGAGAACAAGGGATCCTGAGGAGGATGATGCTAGAGACACGAGAAGAGAACAAGGGATCCTGAGGAGACAAGGTATTCACCCTTCTATTCTTTATTTGTATTTCAGGATGGTTTTGTAAAGAACCATCTGAATTAATTCTGCATGTGCTTGGAACATTTTATTATGCACATTTGTTTTGTTAATACTCTTTCTTTGTTTTGGCTTTATGTTTGCATTGCAGGGGCGGAATTATAGATCCAGCTGATAATTGTGGAATGCATGATATGGGTTTTACAGGTGAGAATCTAAATTATGGCTTCCCTAATTAACATTTTATTCATAAATAAAACGGACTAGGGTTTAAATGCCTTATAGTTTTCCCTTGTATTCCAACTCCAGGTAAAGTAAACATAGACCCAATTTAAAGAATTCGTGATCTCTGATGCCTTGGATTTCTGAGACTGTATTTAAGAGCTGGGATAATTTTCTGAGACTGTATTTAAGAGCTGGGATAATTGTCAAGGCTTCTTTTCATTCAATGTTCTTGGATAATTACACGTTTATTTTCTTTTATAATTTTTGTTTTTAATAGAGCCGGGTTATATTTTCGAATATGGGTTGTTTTGTTTTTGCTTTCGGAGAAACCCGAGAAAAGTTAAATCAATGAAAACTCCTTAAAAAAATTGGGGTTTATCCGGATTCGTTCGTTCTGGCACACTGTTGAGTTTCTATTTCAAATATATGGTCTCACACAACCCCAGTTGGCATAGCTATGGAAACAAATACTTGCGCGAGGGTCAGCGCCCTTGGTTACTCCAAGGCAATGCGCCCAGCACACGTAGTTAAGTATAGGGAATGTGACTGCGAAAGAGTTATCAGTCAGTTTTGTTATAATAGCGGCTGGTAATAAGGGCCATTTTTTTGTTATTTAATATATATGCCTAATAAAACTTATCTATAGTTTTCAGAACTCATTCCTCACGGCGCCCTAAAACATATGCAGGTGAGGTGGGTGGTAAAAGTTACAGGGTATCCACATAAAGGGGCCGCTACCTAATTTGGCGTGGCATCTTCGTGTTGAACTGCGGCCCTGTTCTTGATTTTGTTTTGTGTTTGCCTCTGTGACCCCGTAAGGTAATAGGCTCTCTAATAACCTCCTCTGCTTCTGCCGAGTGCTGCTCACGGTTTTGCCAGAGGGACAACGCCCTTGCTTTCTCTGCGGCAATAGGTGTTGTGATTTGTGATCATGAGTAGTTTAGGGTAGGCACTTTTGGCAATAGGTGTTGTGATTGGTTCTTATTAGTAGTTTAGGGTAGGCACTTTTGAAATCAATCCCTTAGAAATGGTGTCACTGAGTTTTTTATTCTTTCTTGATCAATCTACTCTGAGAATTTCTGTGGCTTTAGCCCATACTAGTGTGTTTTCTATTTCTGAACAATTTTGTGGTGTAGCCCATATAAGGGTGTTTTTCTTTTTTTATTTCAGGTTGAGAGATTACAACCCAGCCAATAGAATTGAAATGGCAGTGACATCAAAGATGTGCATGTCAACTGAATTAAATTGAAAGCAAAACAACATTGACAACATTCTCTAAAAGGGAGTAGATCAAAATGCTTTGGAAAGGTAATAGAGTAGATGCGGATTGCAAAATTGCAAAACATATGGCAAAAAATATTTTTGTTGTGTTGTGACTTGTATGAGCTGTAGATGTGTGACAGAAAAGAGGCCTCCTAATATTAATGGGATTGCAACCTATTTCTGATATTGTGGGAGAAAAGAGAGGATATTCAGTTGTTTAAGACTTTTTATTAGCCTCCTTTTACTTTTACTGGTTTCAATAATCTCATATATATATATATATACTATATATATATATTTTAAGTTTATTAATTTTGATTTCATGTGAGATGTGTGGGGAAATTTATAGAGGGTAAATTTCTATTGTGTTTCAATTCTATTTATTTTGAATTGGATTTGAAAGAATATTTAGTTATTTGTATTTTGTATTTATTGTATAGAGATATAATTGCTATTAAACATTTAACCTTCTTAAGATATGAAACAGATAGAATGAGGAGGAGAGCAGAGATGGAATATGGTTTAACAAAAGAGTAACATCTTTTGTGGGAGCTGGAAGGTAAGAAGGAAGTTTTGCACAAGAATGAAATTCATTTCATGATATAGATCAATAAGATAGGAGTTAGATTTGAAAGAATATTTAAGCAATCGTTTTTTTTTTATTAATGCACAATAAAATTGCTACTAAATATTTAATTACAAGAGTATGGTATTGTGAGAGACAAAGTACATTGAGAGGGGAGGTTGATGGAAGGTCCAAATCATACAGGAGTAGAAATTAGATGATGTATAATTGATTAATACAATTATATTATTGTTGATGTAAAACTATATAATAGGAATATAATAAGACATTTTCTTTTTGAGAGGGGGTTGCCCCTTGTCCCAAGGTTCACTGATAGCCATGGAGGAGTGTCTGGTTTTTATTGTGTTTCTCATGCTTTGTGGCTTAGGTTTAATTTTTGAATTATTTTTGTGTGTCTTTGGTTTTTTAAATTTATTTCTGCCATCTTTTTATAATAACAATTTTTTAAAATATTTATTTTGAAATTGAAAGATCAATAATATTTTCTTACCTTTTTTAATTAAGTGTTGTTTTCGTAATAGTTTTAAAACATTTTATAATAACAAAATTTTAAATTATTTATTTTGAACTTGAAAGATTAATAATATTTTCTTACCTTTTTTAATTAAGTGTTCTTTTCATAATGTTTTTAAAATAAAATTGCTAACAAGTTAATCTAAGAATAGATTAATATTTTTTGCCCTCTAGAAATGAATTTCTAAATTTATTTTTAACTTTATGATATTTATTTTATAATTTTTTTGGCTTTCCATCAAATATTTAAATCTCAAATTTTCAATTTTTAATTGAACTAATTTATATCTATAATATAATGTATTTTAAATTAATTTGAAAGCTTGCATTTTAAAAATTAATAGCTTATTTTATATTCCATATTACAAGGTTTCAAGTTTGGATATATGTTAATGCCAATGGGAAAATGGAATTTCAAATTAATTTTTGATTTTTTACAAGTATGTACAAATACTCTTTAAAATTTAGTATATTTAATTATAATGTACTTTCAAAATTTGAACGTTTATCAAAGGCTTTTTACATTTTTATAATTGCTTTTAAAAGTTTTAGCCCTTTGTTTGGTATTTAATTTTTAGTTTCATGTTTTAAAATTTGATGTTTGTAGGCATATTTTTATGGACAAATTGTATTTAAAAATTTCTGTGGTTAATTCTTTTATCAATTATTATGTACATTTAGAATTAGAAAACTGCAAAAAATTAAATATTGTAAAGAAACTTGAAAAAAAATAATTTGATGATTAATTAATTTTGTTGTGATTTTTGTATTAATTTGAATTTTGAATTAATTTGAATATGTGTGGGAAGTTTGTGTATTTTAAAATGATTTAAATACTTTGAAATTTGAAGTTTGTGTTTTCAATTGCATATTAAACTATGCTTTCACCAATACTTGAATATTATTCATGAAATGTTTGGATATAATAAATAATTAGAACTGTATCTTTTACAATATTTTAAGATAATGCAATTACTTAGAAATTTGATGTTTGAGAAACATGAAAAAAAAAAAAGAAAACTGTATTTTGTCTAGATGATATTATAATTTTATATTGTATATTAAACTATATTTGTTTGAAGTGTGTTATTTTTTTTGAAATGTTTAAATTTTTAATTAATTATGAATACATGTGTGAAATTTGTGTATTTTAACATAATTTGAGAAAGTTGAAATTTGATGTTTTGAGGTAGTGACTAGTTAAAAAAAAAATGTATTTGATTTTATGGCATTTAGTTCTATAATTTTAAATTACTTATAGAGCTATCCTTTCCCTAATACTTTCATATTTTTAATGAATTGTTTAGATATAATAACCTAACAGTGTGTGTTTTACAATAGTTTAAGGTGATGCAAGTATTTGAAAATTTTATGTTTGAGAGAGCATTAAAAAAAAAAGAGTGTGTTGTGTTAATATTTTATAATTTTATATTGAACTATATTTGTTTATAAAAAAATATGTGACATTTTCTTGAAATTTTTAATTAATTCTTTGGTGAGTTCTATATGGGATATTATATGTATTTTGAATTCATTTGAATAGATGTGTAAAATTTGTGTATTTTAAAATGATTTAAATACATTGAAATTTGATGTTATGGGGGAGTAACTTGTAAAAAAATATTGATTCAATTGTATGACAATTAATTCTATAATTTCAAATTGCATATTCAGCCATCCTTTCCCCAATAGTCTAAGATTTTCATGAAATGTTTAGATATAATAAATTACTATTGTTTGTTTTACAATAATTGAATTAATTTCAACTTAAAATTTGTGTATTTTAAAATAATTTAAATACATTGAAATTTGTTGTTTTGGGGGAGTGGCCTTAAAAAAAAAGAGAGGTTTAGATATAACAAATTAGTAGTGTGTGTCTTGCAATAGTTTAGAATAATGTAAGTTATTGAAAATTCTATTTTTGAGAGACTTGAACTTTAAAAAAAAATGTTTTGTATTTGTATGATATTATGATTTTAAATTGTATATTAAACTATATTTGTTTATAATAAAAAAAAATGTGTGAATTTTCTTTCAAATGTTTAAATTTTTAATTTATGGTATAGTGATTTTTGTATTCTATATTATATGTATTTTGAATTAATTTGAATAGAAGTGTGTAGGATTTGTGCATTTTAAAGTAGTACAAATACATTGAAATTTGATGTCTTGGGGAGTGAGTAGCAAAAAGATAAAATGCATTTTTTATTGTATAGCACTTAATTCTATAATTTTAACTTGCATATTCATTATGCTTTCCCAATAGTTTCCTATTTTTTCATGAAATGTTTAGATATAATAAACCAACACTTTGTGTTTTACAATAGTTTAAATTAATGCAAGTACATGGAAATTTGATGTTCGAGAAATATGAACATTTAAAAAATTGTATTTTGTTTGTATGATATTATAAGTTTATATTGTATATTTAACTGTATTTTTTTTTTATTAAAAAAGATGTGTGAATTTCTATTGAAATGTTTAAATTTTTAGTTAATTAAGGTGTGAGTTTTGTAAGCTATATTATATGTTTTTTGAATTAAGTTGAATACATGCTTGTACAATTTGAGTATTTTAAAATAATTTAAATCCATTGAAATTTGATGTGTAAGGGAGTGTAACTTGTAAAAAAATAAAAAATGTATTTGGTTATGAGACATTTAATTCTATTTCCCATTTTCAATGAAATGTTTAGATATAATAAATATATAATTTGATTCTTTTAATTAAAATTATTTGTTTATACATATTAATGACCATTGTTTTATCCCCTCATGGAGGTGGATATTAGGAGTACCCATAAGGTTGGGAGGATAGCTCAACACCCGGTTGCTTCATATTTTAATTTGAGAGGGTTGGTGGGGTGGCCAACCCACCCTATTCACCAAACATGTGAGCATTTCTTATTAAGTTGAAGAATATGGAAAGTCTTCACTCTAGTATGTGTAAATGGATTTTATGATGTGTTACATACTTCCCTCCTAGTAGATCGGATTATTTCTCGGGTCTTTTATTTATTTATTGTTGAAGCAAGAGTATTACCTTCTATATCATTAAATCAAAGAAAATTTACATAATGTACGAAAGTCCACGCCACACTGTGGACAGAGGCAAAATAATGCTACCCCCCTTCAGCGAGCCCCTCGACCTAACAAAGATTATCCTCGAACCCTTGAAAGAACAAACAAAGTTACGCTAAGCCGACAGAAGAACCGAAGAAGACCGCGGAGTCTTCCATGTGCCTCCTCGTGTGACTTGCAATATAAATCAAGCCCATCCAATCACCATGTGCAATTCACCTGCTGATGAAGAAATCACCTGACGAAGATGAATGGTGTTTAACGGTGCAACCCCACCAAACTGCACGGTCGATCCTAACCGTTGATGTGGCCCGCGAAATCCAATGGTTGGGAGACATATCGCATGGAACAAGGTTTCCGAACAATAGTGTGCGGGGAAGGCGGTGTTCTTTTCCACCCCCGAGCCATGTGTAGGACGCTGAATGGAATCGTTTCCAAATTGAATAAACCATTTCATGCTTAAGGATCATGCGATCACCTGAAAACCACCATAGAAGTGGTTTTCCTTCCCGAAAAAGAAAATTATGTAACTTGAAAAAGAAAATGATGTAACTTGCGACTGTTAGAAAAGATGTACTTCGCATCCCTCGCATTCTTTCTTCTGTCCATGTCCTGAAACCCTCGAATGTTGTGATCCTTACGACAGTGTGCCCAACGTGCACACTCAGAAAATCTCGTTAACGAGCACAGAGGTTTTTTGAGGCCGCCTGCCAAAGAACCGTGTGAAGAACAAAGGTGAATCATTTTGAGATTTACTCATTTCGTGCCTTGGTTCTATTACGAAATACATCCATATCCTCTTTCGCTTGCTTGAGACAAACATCCTTTAATCTGCGCTGAGGCAACTCCTGCCATTCCCTCAAAACCTCGCCTTCTATACAGCACATTCCTTGGTTGGCCATGATATCTGCCAGCTTATTGGCTTTTCTTCTAACATGGTTGAAACTTACTCTGCGAAGACCAAGGAGGTGACTTTGAATTCTTTGGAAAACACGGATTAGCCGCATTGTTTTGAAACTCTCTCTCGCACTGCCCCAAAGCTAATTCTTTTCACAGAGTTAATGGTTAACTCGAAGTACACTTTTATAATTACATTTAAGCAGTTGTCCTCCTTTAGAAACTCTAAGAATTGTTCCAAAAGCAATTAATTCTACCATGTTGTTGGTAGCTCTTCCTAAATGGCAATAGAAGTAAAAGATAATGCTTCGTGCGTCATCCCTTAAAATCCCTCAAAAACCAGTAGTTCCTAGGTTGCCTTTTGAAGTCCCATCAATGTTGAATTTCAAAAAATGTGTCGGAGGAGGACGTCAAAAGTCCTATGCATCATTTGTTATCACCTTCCTATTTAGGCCTTGACGGATTAGCCCCTCCATACCCAATTGTCTCATAATTCGCAAATCGGCCTCTAAGGGAGGATTCTTAGGGTGATGACGAACTGTGGAGCCAACTGTCTCCTTGAGGTGTTTTCGTGTCAGTTCAAACAGTGGATGAGTGGGATTCTTTTCATCCTTGAATATTCTCTTGTTTCTTTCTTTCCAGACATTCCATATAATGAAGCTTGGCGTTAGGGCCCAAGCCAAGCCGAGTAATTTATTGTCCAAAAAGTTTCTTCTCCAATTATTGACCATATTGATGATACTCCTTTTGTCCCTATTGATCTGTTGAAAAATGGTAGTGAATAAATCCCATAACGAGGAGGTGAAATGCAACTATTGAGAATATGCTCCATTGTCTCCTTTCCAGCTTTACAGAGCTGGCATATAGAAGGCCCTAGAATACCCCTCTTCCTGATATTGTCACAAGTTAAGATCTTCTTGTGATGAACCAACCACATGAAGAGTTTGGTCTTCATCCACCCTTGGTGCCTCCAAAGCTTCTGCCAGGTCTTATCGAGAACATGGGAATCGAGCACTAAGAGAATACCTTTTGCTTCCTTTCGGCTAAAGGTGCCCTTTTTATTGTTGCCCCATCTTAGTTGATCCTACACGCGTGCTACTAAGATCATCCTTTGTTCCAACATTCTCCTTAGTTCTTCTGCTTTTGTATTCAAGGGCCTATCATCTCTGCAATTAATGTTTCTCCACATTCTACACTTTTCTATATTTTGAGTATGATCTAAGAAATCATTTACCTTATTTAAGCCTTGGGTATCTGCTTCATTTTTAAGGCTTAAAAAGTCCTCCTTTAACAATGTTGGTTCTTGTTGACATCTATCCTCCGAGAAATGTGCTAGATTTCCCTCTCTCATTTCCCATAACCTATTTTTTATACTAGGCTCCCATTCTCCTAGGCTTTATTCCACATGTAGGACCCCTTTATGTTTCTAGACATTCTTATGAGGTCACTAGTTTGCCACATGCTAGCATATTTTTCTTTCCACATACTTGCCCATTGAGCTTTTGGATCATGAACCCAACACCACCATAGTTTGGCCCCTAAAACATTATTGAGAATCTCCTGGTCATCCAAGCCTAGGCCCCCATAGTGCTTAGTTCTACAGAGTTTTTCCCATGAAACTAAGGCCCATTTCTTCCTACTCTCCTTGCCCCAAAGAAAGTCTCTTTGGATATTTTTGAATTGGTGCAAAACTCCCTTTGGAGCAGGGATGGCTGATAACATAAACACAGGGATAAATTGTAGTACAACCTTTGTAAGAACCAACTTGTTGGTGAGATTTAAAGCTCTGATGGTCCATTTTCTAACCTTTCCTTGCATCCTATTGATTATTGGTTCACAAATTCTCTTGTGCATTAGTTTAACAGTTAGAGGAACTCCCAAATATTTAGAGGGGAGGGAGTCCCGTTGAGAACCTAGAATTTTGTAGATACTTCTCTCAATAGCAATATTGGATTAAAGAAAAAGATTTTTGATTTGGAGAAATTAACTTCCATTCCTGTGGCCCTCGCAAAATCATTCAGGATTTGTTTTGTAGGCTGTAGCTTCTCTGACTGTGGGGATTCCCTGTAACATGGTGTCATCTACAAATCGTTCATAAGTTAGAGCCTCACCATTCTCTGTTAGTTGAAGGCCTTTGATTTTACCCATTGCTTTAGTGTGCTTGATAGACTGACCAAGTCCTTCCATCATAAGGATGAAAAGAAATGGAGAAAGCGGGTCTTCTTCCGTGAGGCCTCTAGAAGGAATGAGAATCTTAGAGGGAGATCCATTCACCAATATTCAAAAGCTAGACGAAGTCACTAGGGCCATAACCCATCTCACCCATTTGTGATCAAACCCAAGGGCAATTAGAACTTTCTTGATGTAGGGCCAGTTCACCTTGTCATAAGCTTTGGCTATGTCGAGTTGCATAATGATACCAACGTGCCTCTTGCTAGTTAACGAGTGAACCACCTTGTGAGCTTGAATAATGTTATTTAGAATTTGTCTACCTTCCACATAACCTCATTGTTCCCTTGAAACAAACGAAGGAAGTAGAGGTTTGAGCCTATTGGCCACTACGTTAGATATGATCTTATATACCACATTGCATAAAGTTGTGGGTCTATACTTGTCGAGGGTTTGAGCGATGTCCTCTTTAGGGATTAGGGAGATGAAGGAGGTATTGAGCACTTTCATAATAGTTTTGTTCAACGTGGAATCCTCCACTACATTTAAAATATCTTTTTTAACTATATTCGAGCAAGCTTTAAAATAATCCACATTAAAACCATTGAGGCTCGGCGCTTTGCCATTCTGCATTTCTTTGAGGACCTCAGTGACCTCCTCTTCCGTTATTGGCCTGTTAAGATTGAAATTGTCCTCTATAGACATGACCTTAGGAATGTGATTAGTTACTTCCCTCATGAACTGCTCTCTATCTGAATTGTTTCCCTGAGTTATGCCACAGAAGTACTGAACCAAAACAGTTTTTATATCCTCATGGGAGATATGAAGCTTCCCGTCGTTGTCCTTGATCGAAGAGATTGTGTTATGAGCTCTATTAGCCATGGTGGATCTCTGAAAAAATCTAGTGTTACGCTCTCCTTCTTTCAGCCATTGAACTCTTGACTTTTTCCTCCAAAAGATTTCCTCATGTTTGCACAAATTCTCCCATTCTTGATGATTTCTATCAACTTGTTCACTTTTGACTTTATCAAAGCCTTCCGCAATTAGAGCTTGGTTGAGTTCCTACATTTTGATTTCCACATATTTTTTCCCACAAAGATGTTGCCAAAATCATTCTTGTTCCAATCCTTAAGCCTGACTTTGATGTGCTTTAATCTTTTATGCAGAAGGAACATTCTTGTTCCTTGGATCTGCGAATCTTTTGACCACCATTTTTCAATGTTGCTCATGAATTCTGAGTGGCAAAGCCAGATATTCTCGAATCTGAAATCCTTGTTCCTAGGAGCACCTATGCCCTTGATTTCGAGTTGAACCGGCCAATGATCTCAGACTCCAAAAGCAAGAACTCTCACTATTATTTCCTTATCTATAAGCATAAGATCTTATGAGGTGATGAATCTGTCTAATTTGGAGGCGACCTGAACCTCTCGTGATCTTTTATTATTCCAGGTAAAAAGGCCATTGTTCGTTTTAGTATCAACAAGACATGAGGACTTTCGCTATCATCTGTAAATTCATGGTTTTATGGCCCATTGAAAAAGCTCTACAGACGTGGGTCAAATATCATTGGAAACCTAAAGGAAGCATTGACCTACATCTTGGGTCAAAGGGATTCTTCACGATAGTGTTCACAAATATTGCAGATAAAGAAAACGTGTTTGAAAGAGGGCCCTACTTCTATGCAGCAACTCGCCTCTATATGTGGCCATGGATGATGAATTTTGTCCCAAAGCTAGAGACTTTTACATAAGTACGAGTCTCAGTAAGGCTCTATTTTTTACCTCTTGATTACTCGCAAACAGAATCATTAACTGCTATAGTCAATAAATTAGGTCTTTTGTCAAAGCTTGTGAAGCCACAAGAAGGGGAAAATACACTTCCTTTGCAAAGATATGTGTGGAAATGGATCTATTTGGAGCCCTTCCGGATGAGATAATATTGGAAGTTTTTGACAAAAAATGGGTGCAAACAGTAGACTATGAGCATATTTCGTTGAGATGTCATAGATGCCATGAACATGGGCACCTATTGACAGATTTCCCCCTCGATAAAGCAGAAAACAAGGGCATAGCAAATACAATGAAGGACAATGATAGCTTTCACAAAGTGGTAAATAAACGAAAAGGATAGCTCTATACGTAATTTAAAATTATAGAATTAAATGTCATAAAATCAAACACTTTTTTTTAACAAGTCAATACCCCAAAACATAAAATTTCAACTTTTTAAAATTATTTTAAAATACACAAATTTCACACATGTATTCATAATTAATTAAAAATTTAAACATTTCGAAAAAAATAACACACTTCAAACAAATATAGTTTAATATACAATATAAAATTATAATATCGACAAAATACATTTTTTTTTTTTTAATTTTCATGTTTCTCAAACATCAAATTTCCAAGTACTTATTTTAAACTATTGTAAAAACACATAGTGTTACACCCATAACCAAATGAAAAAACCACAACATTTAAATAAAACATTAACATGGTACAACATATTATGCTAAATAAAACAAAACATATAAGCTAAAAGTTTTTGTTTTATATAAATTTTAGAATTTGAAATCATCAATTTTTTTTAGTTTTTTTTTCAATGTGCTTTATAATATTTAATTTTTTGCAGTTTTGTAATTCTAAATGTACATATTAATTGATAAAAGAATTAACCACACAAATTTTTAAATACAATTTGTCCATAAAAATATGTCTACAAGCATCAAATTTTAAAACATGAAACTAAAAATTAAATACCAAACAAAGGGCTAAAACTTTTAAAAGCAATTATAAAAATGTAAGAAGTGTTTGATATATGTTCAAATTTTGAAAGTACATTATAATTAAATATACTAAATTTTAAAGAGTATTTGTACATACTTGTCCAAAATAAAAA
>APFE030279748.1:0-15601 GCA_000404065.3 Pinus taeda | reverse complement strand
ATTTTTCAATTATATATATGATATATATAATATATATATATATATATATATATATATAATTAACCAAGATGAATCAAGTCTATCAAATAAATCAAAGAAGGAAATGGTCAAGCAAAGCATCCAAAAAGTGATCAAACTTTGAAAATACCAAAGTAAATATTGAAGTTCCATCCATAAGAAAATCCAACAAACCAAAATTTGGAAAGCACTACCTCCAAAGGTTGAAAGAATAACAAGAATAGAGACGTTTTTACTCACCTTAGACACTTGATCACTATCATCGTCATTATTTTAATCCCATAACTATTGAGCTCTCCACATTGAGTTCTACCTTTTGTAAGCGGTTATTTGAAGTGTATGGACACAAAAGAACCCTCCCACAGAGGACATCAAAGACCCAAGTCATATATGTTTTTCTCGACATGTGATATTGTTAATTAATAAAAGTTAAATTTCTTTCCATTGAGCTCTCTTTTACAACTTTTGACATATATTTTTAGGTTCCATAAGTTTTTTTGTGGGTTTTCTTTAATATTTTACAAAAATTTAAAGATAATTGCTAAATATTGTAGGGTTTGGAGCTACTTTTCCTTTTTTATATTTGTTGTTAGGTGGTTTCCTCATTGGCCATAAAGAGTAAGATTTAGATACACATCCAAAACAATTCTCCTAACAAATGGCGACTCCACTGATCTTTTGTCATCAATAAATGGTGACTCCACTGTGTTAAATCTTTAGATCCCCAGTGATTGTATTTCTATTTATGTATTTTCTCTCTTTCTCATTTACTATTTTATCTTCTAGTGTTTTTTAAGAAAAAAAACATTTTGTTTCTATGTTTCTATCTATGTTTCATAGGTTACAAGTTCCAACCACACAGGAGATGGAAGAATCTGACCAAACCCTAGGAATGGAAGTGTTGGAGAGCTAATGCACTTTTGTGGGGATAAATTGCAATGACCCAACACATGAAAAGGGCAACAACCTACATTGTAACACAAGAAAAGGTCAATTTTCCACACTATCTGGATTTTTGCAGTTTTTTCTTTTTTTGCTAAATTTTAATTCTCATTGTTTGTTGGGGATTTTTTTTTCATCCTTTCAATACACTTTAGGCCTCGGTCTCTTTAGTTTACCCACTTTTAAGAGGAAGTAAGAGATCCCTCTAGGATTTGAAATACACCTCCATCAACTTAAAAGGGGTTTTGCTAATTTGGTACTCTACTATTCAAAGTTGTATACCTTTGCTTTTCTAGTAGCTTAAGCCTTATGTTTCAGCCTCTCTTTGGACTTTGAAGTTATAATTGACCCCATTTAGGCCTTTGTTCCATCATCATTCAAATTCCTCCCTAGGTGCACTTTGATTAGTTGGTTTCTTTGCTACCATTTCAGCTTAGATTTTAGTCTTTCTTTGTTGATTTTACCTCATAAAGTAGGCATCTTGACCATTGATCTCAGCCCCTTTTGGTTCTTGATCTCTTTGTCTCCATTTTTTTGCCTTCTTTTTTCCATTTTCGTGTTTTTTATAGCCCTCCTTGGGTGGGAAGTAGTACGGTTTGGATATGTTTACTTTATGTCCATTTTGGTTGAGTTTTCAATTCTATCATTTACTTTTCAACAACACATTTTACATTTCATCGAAACCAGTAACGTTACACATATTTTCACACACACTCCACTCCTTAAGTGAACGAGAGCTTGGTTATCACCTTTAAGCTAAGACCATTAAAATAACCACTTAATCTACCTAACATAGATCTAAGGTCACTTGGGCACCAAGAAAAAAAACTAATAAGTTAGGTTACGGTTGGTGGGGTAGGCATCCCAATAACTCTTTCCAATCACTTTAAATTGATACATAGGGGTTTTCCTCTCAAGGTGCTTTAAATATTCCACAATCCAATGGTCCAAAGCCGATGCTTAGCAAAAACATGTTTTAGGGGGTAAATCTTAGGCCAAATATATTGGTGATTCCCCTTGAAGCTACCACTTTTTGGTCACGAATCTAGGTCTGTGGCTAACACCTAGAAGCTAATATTCACTCACTTCTAATGGATGGACATAACCATAGTTTCCTTTCTTAGGATTAAAGCACACTATAGGTGGTGGTTGTGGGAAGAAACCATACCTTTACCTTACCTTTCACTCAACTATTTGCTTATGACCATAAAACCCCACATGTAAGAAATTGTTGTGAATTCCATTGAAACATAAAACTAGGATTTGATTGAGGTGTAGTTAACTATTAGGTTAGGATTCATTTTTCTTGTTATAGGACGACTTTGTCTGAATGAGAGTAACGATACAATGTAGTTAGCTTACACTTTGCACCACTGCACATAGTGTTTTCTTTCTCTTTGTTGTTCATTTTATTCATCCTTTTCCTCTATCCTTTAGCATTCTCTTTGTCTTAACATCATTACACCCCCTAAGATTTTGTCATAGAGACTCCATGGTATTCATCTTCATTTTTTTTAGGACATCCATTAATACCTGCTAGACGAGTCAGGGTCCCTTTCCTTAGTCCACCTTCAGATGTTAGTGCTTCTGATTCATTCAATTCTTCCTCTGAGTCTGATTCTTCTCCACCTCGAGTCACTACCATGTCTATTGTCAATGATAATAGTAATACATGTCCCAACGCAGCCACCAACAATAAAGGAAATACTAGTGGAAACATTGGAAATACTTAGGGTCCCCCTCCTGGAGGTAACATTGGAACCTTGTAAGGAATAATTGTAAATCAATCATTGTACCCCTATATAGTTGGTTTGAATCTCCCTGATTTGAACTAGATCATTCATGATCCTGTTCATCATGACCCCAATTGGCCACCCATGCCAACCAGGCTCCCGTATGACATCCCAAAGTTTGAATGGAACTCTAGGGAGGATCCCACTAAACACCTCCTATATTTTCACATGTGCTGTTCCTCCAATTCCACAATGAAAGAATCCATTTGTATGTGCCTCTTTCAATGCACCCTCATTAGCTCTGTCGCGAAGTGGTATGTAGACCAACCCCATGCACCACACAATTTGTTTGCAACCATTGCCAACACATTTTTATCCTACTTTCAGATACCTATTTGTTATGATACAAACACTAAATGTTTTACCTACTTTCGTCAAACCTCTATGACCCACCTTTCTGATCATGTCTAGGATTGGCCCCTAAGGTGGAGCTTGTACAAAGCTCTGGAATTTGAAGATCAAGTTTTTGTAGATTGGTTCCTGAGATCTCTCCTTGCACCAAATGGTAAATATGTTGCATCCAATTTCCCTCAAAATCAAGAAGAAGTCATTCAGAAGGCTTTATAGTTTGATTTGATCTACGCCCAATCGAGTTATCTTTATAGAGTCCTACCTGACCTTCCTCAACTTGGTGCTTCTTGTGCACTAGGGGAATCTCATTCCATAGAACTTATGGTCAGATCAGTATCTTACCAACAACCTGTTGAATTTTCCATGGCACTCAAGAATATGGTTTGAGTCTAAATATTGATCACAAACACACTTAAATGCCACAAGACTTCTACTTTGCATAGTGGAATAAACATAATAGTGAATCATCTACTACACAAGACATAATTTTTAACCCAACTTTGTTATATTACAAATATTTAATACAAAAATATTATGGATCCCATACCATAGATCATGGCCCTTACAATCATCCCTGATACAAGATAACTACGGGCTTGGTATCAATAACAAATATGATGACCAATCTACCCTAAACAAAGTACAATTTACCTAATTGTTGATGTAGTGCTCCATGGCCCCTTTTAGTCCATGTGCCTTAGACACATCTGGTAGTCCTTTGCCTTCCAATATGTAGGTCTACAAGTTTCCACTATCAATGATCATTACTCCTTTAGGTCACTGAAATTTGGCCCGACCAATCTGCCCACTAGTTTCTTCATTGTCCTTCAAGGACTTCAACACATAGGGTTTTCAACAATGCTACCCACTTCTGCCACATTGTTTCTCCAAAGATGACAAACCTTCGGGCATTAGAGGTTTGCCCACTTATCACTGAATATGACCTTTGCAACTCAATGAACTAGGGCTCAACAACTATCCCTCTTGGTTTTCATTTATTCCTTCAAAGGTCAACACGTAGCATTCCACAAGACCTACCCACTAACGAACCTTATTTTCCTTCATAATGGGTTGTAATTAGGGCATAATTAGCAACTTATAACAACCCTCCACTCACGTTCTTTAGTTGCAATCAAATTTGTCCAATCTAAACACATCAACCTAACAAAGCATCAAACTTGGAAGACACCATACATATCTATGTATAGGACAACTTCCTTTGCCTTATCCTTCTTAGCCCACTACTTCGGTACTTTGTCCACAAAGTGATTTTATAGTGACAACTCATACAAACCCAGTATCGAGGGTTGTGGAGTATCTCCCAAGCTACATAAATCAACATATCTACAAGGATCTATGGGATATGAAATACCTTGGGGGGGGGGGATACCACATACACTTATCCTCCTCGACTCTTCATGCATTCACTCCCACCAAGGAACAAGTACTTCTTATGCATTTTCCCATCCAGATTAATCAATTCCAAGGCCATCTAGTATTCAACTTGGTTACTATAATGTTACCATGAATCCATATTATCCTTATGCATCACCTTGTGCTACAACCTCAATGGAACTAACACTTCAGTCTCTCATGCCTCATCCCCCTTTGTTGCAGCAACCACTACCCCCATAGGGGCATACGTACACGTAGAAAATGTTGCCCAGTCCCTAACCCAAGAAAAGGAATGAAGGGAAGGGCAACTAAAAGAAACAGTCTTAGGTAAACCAAGGCAACTAAGGTCGTAAACCTAATTCCAATAAGGGTGATTAGTCTAATATTGTAACCCAACAACAGGGTGCACAACCCAAGCAGAACAAGGCCCTTTGCATGAAAAAATCTTATGCATGTTGTGGTACCTATGGTCACTACACTCATCATTGTCCCCTTCTATCTCTGAATGCACAAAGCGTGTGAATACTAAGAAGTTGTCTCTAGAGGGAAATAGCCTATGCCTTCATCTGCAATCTCCTCTATGCATCCGGTATTGCTCAAGAATCCTTTCCCAAATCAAGGATATATGGCCACCCAGGATGGCCAAAATCCTCCCCCCCCCATCATCAAACAGGGAATGGATCTTACCAAACTCTCATGATGAACTCCAAGGAATTCAGCCTTCAAACTCGGTCATGCCAATATGATTCACCTCTTGAGACGTCATCCACATATGTGAAACTGAAAGTCGCCACATATCCTACTTTGTCACCCAATGGTACCTTACATATCCCTCCATCTAAGGTAGAGGTTCCTTCCAGGATCATCAAAGGTCCATTATGTTGAAATGCTACCAAATCTCGGGCCACCCATACCTATAACATAGTATGTGAAGTGGACTTATCTCCAATCAATGTTACATTTATATTGGATATTTTTTTGGATACCACAGTGAGTGTTTCATGTAGAAGTAGATTGATTTTTAGGAATATTAATTTCTAGAGCTTTAAGAAATTTATTCTTTTGTTGAGTTAATTTTTATAACTCAAATAAAGAAATATTATCTCTTGTCCTTTTCATATCTTCTATGAGGTCATACTCAATATGTTCAATCTTTGCGACTTTATTATATGAAACCAATGTTTTATTTGTGGTTTGAGTATTCTTTGAAGGATTTGAAGTTGTAAGAGCAGTGGAAGTAGAAGCTTAAGTTTTACTTCTTGTTTAAGCAATGTTTATCTCACTTTCTTCTTCTTCTTCTACATCATTTATTAAACCCTCAGAGACATCCCACAAAACATTGCATTTACTAGGTTCATCTTCTACTTTAACTTCTTCTTAGGTTATTTCTTCTTCTTCTCCACTTACAAATGTTCTAAACATATTTACAAAAATAGAGCATGTATTTTTTTTTAATGTTTAGCATTATGAGCTCTTCAAAAACTATCATGTGCATAATATTCAATATTAATTTCCTCTTGGAGGTGGTGTTTGGTTCCTTATGAAAGGTCTCTAGGGCCTTATATTTGATGGTCCTTCTAAGGAAAGTTTGTTGAGATCAATTAGTTCATTACACATATTTTTATTATCTTTTGAAGACTTTCTAGATCTAAAAATTCTTTTTCTTTCTTTTCATCTATAGTTCTAGTAGCAATTTATTATTTATTATTTATTTAATTTATTTATTATTTATTATTATTATTATTATTATTTATTTATTTATTATTTATTTTTATTTTTTATTTATTTTATTTTTATTTATTTATTTAGTTATTTATTTTTATTTTTATTTTTTTTTTATTTTTATTTTTTTTTCAGTAGAAACTATAGATTTTTTCTCTTGAACTGTTTGTTGGAAGATATACTTAATATTTGTTCCTCTACATTCAAATATTCATCAAATTTTTTTGATAAATTTGTTTTAGTTTCTCTTCTTACAATAATAGCAATTGATGGTGGAAGAGTTGTAGTATAAATTTCAATTAACACACTATTAATAGGTTTAGAATCAACATGATTTTTTTTTAAACGAGAGAAAATACATGACTGAAATATTTGATTCATTCATTAGATTCATATTTATACGTGAAATGAAGACTACTAAAGATGTTAGGGATTTGTCTTCACCAAATTTTTCAAGAAATTTAGTTTGAAAAATATCCCAGCTAGTAATAGAACCATCAGTCAAATAGAAATACCAGGCAGAAGTTTTTCCCTCAAAAGTACAAGCAAAATGTTGGCAAACAAAGTCTTCATGTTGAACTCCCTAAAGTTTCAAAGAAACCATGAATTTTTTTATATGTTGTTTTAGGGTCATTGGGCCTTCAACATTAAACTTGGGAATACATCTTTCTAGATGCTTTAGTAAATCATGTTGAGGTCTTGGAACATTAACAGCTCTTGTAGATAACTAAGGTTACCGAGCCATAATCATAACGGGACTTTAAGGAGGAGATAAAATTAAAATCATAGGTTGAATGATATGAGTAGAAGAGGAAGGAGGTGTTTGAACAAAAGTCTTGCTTGATAACACTAGTTTAGTGGAAGTTGCTTCAAAATCCCAATCAACTTCTTAAAAAAGAATTAGGGGATTTGTAACTAATGAAAATTTGGATTCTTTCTCTAGATTTGATTGAGATGAAGAGCCTATTTGAGTATGTGTTTCTTTCTTAGGATTTATTTTAAGAGGTAAAGTAAAAAATATTGGGGATAAACCCAAATGTTTACTTTAAGAACATGTAAAAGCTCTAGAAAATGGGAACTAGCGGTGAATGGGTGCAATAATAGACTCTAAAGGAGAGGTTTCTGATGTAATTGGATATTCAACAACAAAAAATGACTTAAGAACATGTGTTATTGTGGAAATTGAGCTTTGTGGTTCACCTTGGTGAAAATATATAGAAGGGGTATTGGAAACAATTGATATGTGTGGAATATTAATCTCTGATGATTTATCATCTATACATATTTCTCTCCTTCTAATTCCAAATTATTGATATGCAGAAAATTCATTCTGCAACAGGGGAATTGTCACCCGATCAAGGTCCCAATTAGACCCCTTTTCTTTTGGTGTGGTGATACACTCTGAAACAAAGACTCAATTTCTTGTACTAATCTATCCTAAAGAAATGATTAGGACTAATTTAATTTGGGGAAAATATATGACATAACAAATTTATGCAATAAAGTGTGGCTTTAGATAGCCTTAATGTAATGTAATCAACGGGGGTATGGAAAATTACCCATGTGCAATCCTTACAAAGTTTTGTATTTGTTTGGGTAGTAATTTTCCTGACTAATATGCGTGCTCAGTTAGCGACCTAGAAAATCTTATGCTCCTGATTAAGAGAGTGCCTTTTCATTGATTAGGTATTTTTATTTTCTTATGTTTATTTTCATCCAATGTTCTATTCTACCTTGTTGAAAAAGAAATCTATCTCAAGAATGAGAAGATGTCTCTAAACTATCTTTCGAACATCATAAATGAAAAAATGATTTACCAAATGGTCCAAAATAAATCTTAACAACGTTGAATAATTCAATAAATCTTCTTGTTAATTGTTTCAAAGGAACATATATTCAATGCATTCCAACATTCTAATAAATAAACGATTTAAGAAAAGGAATGCATATAGTAATGCATATAAATAATTATAAACCCATACAATGATCCATCGCATAGAGATATTTGCCAAAAAAATAAATCACTTTTATGGTCTTAAACAATTAAACTCCAACTCAGATTGGAAATAACAATGTCATTGCAGTATAGATTATTTCCAACTCATTTCACCAATGAATAAATAACAAAATATTACAATGACTTAATACTTGCTTTCTATAGAAAAAAATATGATATTCTTCGAATTGATCTTGCATTGACCAATGCGCTTTTCAATGTAAATTTTCTTACGTTTGTACTTGGAAGAGAATTTTTAAATCAATTTCATACCTTCATAGGGAAATTGAAAGATATTATGAATGTTATTGGTGCTTCAGTGATTAATTTCCTAAATTTTATTATTGTTGGATTTTGTTTTCTTCAATTGATTGTATGTATATAGGCAAGGGAAACACTTCTAATTCTTTTCGGATGAGGCATATTAAACTCTTCATTGATATCTAGTGCACTATCCCAGATAGAGTCACGCCCATCAAAAGCTTCTTTAATCCAATCCTTAATGAAATTGTAATTAGATTTTCATATTTGCATTAATTTTTTATTATTTTTCTCACATTACAATTTTATCAAATTCATCAATCAATACGTTGTCACTTTCTTTGGTAATTCAATTTTCTCTATGAAAGAAATTAAGTCATCATGAAAATTGTAGATTTTGATCAAATTACTGAAGGATTTTAGTTCCACCTATTTAAGCTATTCATTTACAACTGCAACTTGATCTTTGAAAACTTTGATCTCTACAGATTATTTTCTTAGTTGATTTATATGTTCTTCTGGGGAAGCAATGTGTGTTTAAAATGCTATAGAAACAATTAATTATTTATCTTAAATTCTTCTTTTAAAATTTTGATTTCTCGAGTTTGTTCTTGTATTAGATATTCTAGTTGTTAGGTATGTTTATTTTCTATTTCAGAAAATGCTTTCTTGTGTAGCTTTTATATATTGATTTCCCTTTCTGATGTTTTTCTTCAATTTGTCGCATGGCTAGACAAAATTCTTCTCTTAATGCCACACATGATATTTCCACTCTTTCTCATTGATAATCCTGTTGTTTTCTAATTCGATTTTCTATACTTCGATTTTTCTTTGCCTTTGAGCTAATTCTTCAAATAATTCATGAACATTAGTACCTTGATTTTCTAAAACAAAATCCCCAAGGTTTGATGTTGTCTCAATTTCTCTTTCTTTTGTATATCTTGTGGGTTTCCAAATCGTTGTCGATGGGGTCTCAGTTATAGACAAGTTAAGCTTTCTCTTTCTTTACCTTTTGACAGTGGATTTAGACAGAGAATTATAAAAATAGTCTCCTAAAGACACTACCATATTTTTCACTAGTTTTGCTTCACTCACATTTTTTAATATAGATGAAAAATCTGGAAGATGTGATGGGACCAACCCTAATCACTTACGACATTAATTAAATGTTGATTGTATGGAGGATTGTTTGGTGGTTGGTTGGCTTTATGGCATGGTACGAGAAGTTATTATAGTGATGACAACTATCCTCTCCTCGGGTTTGCTTCCCCTGCCTCTTCACTTTCCTGATGAAACCCTAACCCTGACCATTCTATTGTTGCTCTGATGCTCTGCTGCTCTGTTTAGGTCTTGACTTCTAGTCTCAAGTTGCTACTCCACGAGGGTTTCTCTTACCCAGCTCTAGGGATGGTTCTCCGTGAGGGTTTCTACTTGCATGCTTTGATGATGTTCCTTGTTCAGAGAATGGTTCCGAAGTTTCGGGTCTGGAACCCCTAGTCTCATTCTCTGGTCTCTGTCTGTTCGGTTGTGGTTATGAGTTTGGGTCATGTAATTGTGGGTCTTTGATGTACGCTGGTTTCGATTATGTTGTTGCTTTTCAAGTGCTTGCCTCGCTGTTTAACTGTAAGTTTGGCATTTTGTTGCAGGTCATGGTCATGGGGTGGCTCAACTCTCGGCTTTCATCTGGCATTCAAACAGAGGTAAGTTCTCTCTCTATGTTTGATGCTTCTGCCTTGTTTTCTACTGTTATTGACTATTCTTTCTCCTTGTGAGCAGTGGGTGCTCTGTGACTGTGACCTTGGTCAGCGACTTCCTTCCTCCGTTAGCAAGGCTCGACTCCGCTAGTAAGTGAGCTTTCTGGAAATCCTTGGCACTGTCTTCAATTTCTTTTCATGGCTTAGTTATTTGGATTCTGATGGCCTTGTCTGGTGGTCACACAGGTAAATGGTTGGCCTCACCTATTTCTAGTCTCGTGCCTTAACACCTACACTTGTATTGGGTAGGGTCGCGCCTTGTTGTTTCTCTGTCTGTCTAATCGAAGTGTTTGTTGTGTGCAGTCTTCTCTGGGTCTGTTGTCGAGGGTTGTGGCTTCAGCCTCACTATGTATAGTCTGTGTATTTATGCCTCCAGGATGTTAACTTATGAAACAATGGTTATGTCGGTTCTATGGTGAACTCGTGGTTGTATTTGGCATTGTTACGGAGGACCTCTATTTCGTAGCTTGTCTGTGTTCTTTTAACTATACCTTGGATTGTAATTTTTTTTTATATCTATATATATACAGATATTTTGGAAGGGAAATAACTAATTTGAATGATACTGGTTTATTAGTACTTGTAGATGTTGTTTTCTTCCTTCGACAGTAATTATGGTCGTTTCTTCTACAAACCCTCTCTGTTGTTTTGTTGAACTCATCCGTGTATTCTTCTTACCTCTGTGTTAATTATTCACTCTTTGTCACCGTTATGAACTGGATAAATGAATTTAATTAAGTTAGGAAGAAAATATTTTTAAGCTGCAAAGTACGGAATTCAAACTTTCTTGTTTTTCAAAAAAATGATTGCATGTTTGCTTCTATTCAATACTATGATGATGATTACAATGGCGTTTTTCCTCTCCCTCTTAAAATCATTGTACAGTTATTTAATCTGTCAGTAGTTACAGTTTAGATATTCATTGATAAATGTTCATCCTTGTCTCTATTTCTTAAGTTAATTTGAAACAAAATAAAAGAACAGTAAAAACAAAAAAATAGTGGGCTGAGGGCTGAGACAGCCTTAAACTTAACATAAGGTCCTAAATGCTGTTAACTAGAAATTTAAATGGAATCTAAAAAAACTAATTGAAAATCCTTCTGTCTGCAAAGACAAATACTCCAGCCATGACCTCCCTTAGCTGGATGCCCCTGCATTAGGCTTCCGGGGTAGATGAAAATTCATGGCTCCGGTCCATGAGCTCCTCAATATAATACCCTACACGTTGTATTTGACCTGTGTCAAGCCACAAACTATCCTCAATGGGACGGTTCTTCCACTTGATAAGGTATTGTAGGTACTCCTTTCTTCGAGTCTGCCTAGCCACCTGTGTATCAAGGATTCCTTCGATTTCAAGTGGCTGAGCTGAAGGCATTTGTCTCATCCACAAAATACTCTCTTCCTGGGTATCCCATTTTGGCTGCGCTGAATTGTCCCCTTCAGGACTGGCAGTGTATGGGAATAAATCCGCCACATTAAAGATGGGCGATATTCCTATACCTGGAGGCAATTGCAGCTCATAGGCATTTGTAGAAAACTTACGCAGAATTTTGCAAGGTCCAATTTTCTTAAATTTCAACTTATTGTATTCACCCTTAGGGAATCTTTCTTTGGGCAGATGCACTAGGACTTGATCCCCTACGTTAAATTGTAACTCCCGTCTTTTCATATCTGCTTTTTGTTTGTACCTTTGACTATTGTCCTGTAATTTTGACTTCACCTACTCATGTAGGTCATTAATTGCTCTTGTGAAATCCTCCCCATCAACACTTCTTTATAATTGTCCCACATCTCATAACTCATGCACTCCTCGGGGATGCATTCCATACAAGATTTGGAAAGGACTACTTCCTATGCTTCTATTTGGTGAATCATTGTAAGCAAATTCCGCTTGGGCAAGTACACGATCCCAAATTTATGAATTTTCCCCAGCTAGACTCTGTAGCAGGTTCCCTAAACTCCTATTCACCACCTCCGTCTGCCCATCGGTCTGTGGGTGATAAGCAGAGCTGAAATTTAGCTTTGTATCTAGCTTTTTCCATAAGGTGTGCCAGGAATGTCCTGTGAATTTCACATCCCTGTCGGAAACAATGGACTTGGGTAAGCCATGCAGTCTGACGACTTCAGTGAAAAACAAGTGTGCTACATGGGTAGCATCACTGGTTTTCCTGCAAGGGATGAAGTGTGCCATCTTGGAGAAATGGTCCACCACCACCATGATGGAGTCAAAACCCCACTATGTTTTTGGCAGACCCAAGACAAAGTCTAGACTGATTAAGTCCCATGGTCTGTTTGGAATAGGCGAGGGTATATACAACCCCGTGTTTTGACTGTGTCCTTTCACCAACTAACATATCTTACACTTGGTTACATATCATTGCATGTCTCTTTGCATCTTTGGCCAGTAATAGAAATGATTGAGCTGATCCAAGGTCTTATCAATGCCAAAATTTCCAGCTAGATCTCGACTGTATTTTTCCCAGATGATGTTCTCCCTCATCGAACATTCTGGAACACACAACTGTCCTCCCTTAAATAGCAGCTCCTCCTGTAAGTTATAGTCCAGCCATGGACTATTATTCCTCAACAAGGGATTTTGGCAGGCTTCATAAGCCTCCTTGAAATCTGCATCTGTTTGATACAAGTCCTTCAGGTGTTCAAAACCCAACACTTGTATCGTGCTCTCCTGTAAGATTAAAACTCTTCTACTTAGTGCATTTACTACCTTGTTGGCTTGACCAATGATATGATTCAATACGAATGTAAAAATCTGCAAGTACTCAACCCATTTTGCGTGTTTATGATTCAGCTTATGTTGCTACATAACATACTGTAATGAAAAAGTTATCAAAAAACAAGACAAACTTATTACCCAACAAATAATGTCTCCAATGCTTTAATGCTTGGACGACGACATAAAATTCCTTGTCGTAAGACGTGTATTTTTGCCTATTTTCATTTAATTTCTCACTGAAGTAAGCTACTGGTTTGTCTTCCTGGTTGAGTATGGCTCCAATGGCTGTATCACTGGCATCACAACGAACTTGGAAAATTTTGTTAAAATCAGGCAACCTCAAAATTGGCCTTTCAATGATATTCTTCTTCAATATCTGGAAGCTCTTCTCTATAGCTTCAGTCCATTGGAAAGGTCGACTTGCCTTTTTGATAATATCCAACATGGGTGCACAAATTCCACTAAAATTATTTATAAACTTGCGATAGAAACTTTCCAACCCGTGAAAACTTTGAACTTCGAACAGACTCTTAAGGGATGGCCAGTTGATTATAGCTACAACTTTTTCTGGGTCCATTTTCAGCGCATTTTTTGCAATCACAAACCCAAATAGACTAACTCCTTCTGAAAGAAAGAGCATTTTTTCAAATTTATAAGCAACTTATTTTGCTGCAACTTCTCCAAAACATATCTAACGTGTCAAAAATGTTCTTCCCTGGTCTTGCTGAAAATCAGTATACCGTCAGGATACACAATCATGAATTTCCCAATGAACTCCTTCAACATCTCGTTCATCAGGTGCACGAAAGTGCTAGTGGCGTTACTCAGCCAAAATGGCATCACCAGCCATTCACACAAACCTTCATTGGTTTTGAAAGCTGTTTTCCATTCATCCCCTTCTCGTATTCTAATCTGGTGGTATCCACTCTTTAGATCTATCTTCGAAAAATATGATGCTCCACTCAAGCAATACATCATGTCATCCATTCGTGGCAATGGAAACTTGTACCTAATAGTAATTTTATTTATTGCTCTTGAATTTGTACACATCTGCCACTCGCCTCCTTTCTTGGGAGCTAAAACTATCAGAACCGCACAAGGACTTAAACTTTCCCGTATCAAACCTTTGTCCAACAATTCTTGTACCTACTTCCTGATCTCTTCGTTGTCCTTAGGACTCATCTGGTAAGCAGCTTTGTTTGGTAAACTAGCTCCGGGGATGAAATCTATGTGATGACTAATACTTCGCTTTGGTGGTAACTTATTTGGTAAATCATCCACCACAATGTTGTTGAATTCCTACAACAAATCCTGGATTTATTAAGGTAAATCATAAATTTCAGTATGCAATAGTACTTATCTTGGTCTCCTTACAATGACATACTTTATCTCATTATCTTCAATCTGTTTTAAAAATTCTTTTCTCCCCATCAACAACACTTTTGTCCCACTAGTCTCTGTTGTTTCTTCTTCCTCGATGGGTACTAGTGTATGCTTAATCCCATCCTTGACAAACTTGTAACAATTTGTTTTTCTGTCATGAACAACTTTTTGGTCATACTGCCACAGTCTACCTAGCAGAATATGACACTCATCCATGGGCATGATATCACAAATCACCTTGTACCTATACTTGCCAATATGGAATTCCACCTCACACTGCTCATCAACTAGCAGTTGATGACCTTTCTGTGACCAAGACACCTTATAGGGAGTTGGGTGCTTTAACCTTTTCAAACCCAATTTCTCCACCATCTCTGTTGCAACCAGATTATCAGTGCTTCCACTGTCTATAATCAACTTGTAGCATTTTCCATGTGACTTACACACAGTCCGGAATAATGCCTTTCTCTGGGTTTGGTTAGTTGTCTCCTTTGCTGATTTCAACAACACCTTATTTAAGACTAAGGCCTCTCTTGTCTCCGATACATTCTCCACCTCTTGGGGTGGTGCCTTTGCTTCCTCTGTTTGAGCAACATATGCTCCTCTTTGTCCAGCCTATTCACCTTCAGGACACTCAAAGGACCTGTGCCCCCTCTTGTGGCACTTGAAACATTGGTAGGCAGCTCCTCTGCCTCTGCCATTACCCCTTCCTCGCTGGTATGCCCTTCCTCCCCTAGTGCTACCTTCCTTTTCTGCTGTCCCTGGGGTCTTTGAACTGTTGCCTTCTTCACTATTGTTGGCAGTCCTTCCTCTGCCAAAGGATTGTCCTTTCCCTCTGTCAGATCCACGTCCTCTTCTGGCAATCTGCTTCCTCGTAATCATTTCCTCTGCCTTCAAGGCACTCTGGTATGCTTCCTCTATGTTTTTTGGAGAAAGAATACTTATCTCGTCCAATATCTCTAGCCTTAGTGTTATAGCTCTGATACCACTTATTATAGCTTTGATAACACTTATTATAGCTCTGATACCACTTGTTATAGATCTAACCCATAAATATTATAGATCTGCAAGCTCGCCGCCCCCGAAATCCTACAAAAAAAAAATAAAAAATAAAAAAAATTCTCCACTGTTTGTCCAAGAAAGTGCTCTGATACCACTTGTTGTAGCTCTGATACCACTTGTTATAGATCTGATATGAAAATATAAGACAATGCAAATAAACCCAAGAAATAATATGAAATGATTCTTTATT
>APFE030279746.1:0-16290 GCA_000404065.3 Pinus taeda | reverse complement strand
AGGGGTTTTGAGAGAACAAGACATTGAGATTGTGAGAGGTTGTGAGATTGAGAGTAGGCTTGAATAGCAAGGTTGTAAGCCTTCAGTATTTGTAAAGGGCCATGAGTGTTGGATATCAGGCCAAAGATAAATTTGTCAGTAGCCTCATTTTGTTTATATGAAATATTGCTCCGTATTATATATTTTGATTGATGGATTGAGGAAGTTTATATTCGATTTCTGAAGTGAGATTTTGGAGTAAATTATGTATGTGAATTGTGAAAAGTGATATGCCAATTTGTGAAGAATAACAAAAAAATTTGTGTGTGGATTCTGGTTAAATGCACATGCTCGAATTGAATTATCTACTATGGGAGACTCGATTAAAGGAAGTGTGCAATAAATAGATTGATATTTATATAACAATTGTTACTGTGTGAACTTTTTTCTGAATGGCTATTTTAATTCGATCTGTAGTTTGTAGCCAGCACCAGAATGAAAATAGAAAAGCGCTTTTCCCTGAAGTTACAAGTTATGGTACGGGTGCATGGTGTTGTTGGTTGAATGACATTGAATGTTGGATATTGTAGTAATTAATTTGGATTAATTGTTGAAAGAAATCGACGCATATAAAAACCGATTAGAGCAATTGGGTGTTTGTTGTATTGAAATTATGATTGAAGTCTATGTTGCAGGCTTAGAAGTGGTCGACTTACAGCGTTGAAAAAAATAGGATGGCACAGAACCCAAGTAAACATTTGAACAGAGGATGGAGAAAAATCGATCATCTCAGAGAAAGGATTGGTTTGAATATCAACCAAGAGGAGATTGATTCCATGGCTGTGGCAATTCATTTTCCGGAATGGTGAAATCATTTTCGAAAATTTAAACGAACTGTTGTATGCACTGATACTTATAATGTGTTAACGTTTTACAGAATGGAGCAACTGCAATCCTAGCAGAGATAGAGGAGGTACTATGCAACAACAAAATAACTTAAAGGTATACATTCATATTCATTCAATCTGTGAGTAAAATTGGATTGCAGAAGTATAAGTTTGTCACAATAGTTTTATGGTTAAATCGGTTTGTAGAATCCATGATATAATCATATTTATTCGTAACCTATTAAAGACACAAGGTATATAATTCAAGATAGAAGAATTGGCAGAATTCTAAGGCATGAATGGACTGTAAAGGCTTTCCAAAGCGCAATTAGGAGAAGGAATCATAAAGAAAAAATTACAGTCAATATGATAATTGATGCAATTGGTTTAAAGCTGAATAGTCCAGGTATGGTTTATTACAAGTAATGGTCTTTTGAAATAATATCAATCTCATAAATCGAATGCTGAGATCCAGAATCTAAGGCGCGTTCTAAAATGTGAAGGTAAATTAAAGTGTGGCAGTTGTTGTTGACATTAGATGTTTAACAAAACTAGAATATTGTAATTTACCATAGCTGGAAATAAATGCACAAATGTGTTGGTTTAATAAATCCAATTTGGAAAGTATTAAAGGGGACACGTATATTTTTACCAAGTCAAAGATTTGATTTCAGATGTTGAACTGGAGAAAACTGAATATGGATCGATTGGCCATAAAATGAGAGAAGAGTGACCATATTGTGTTATTTGGCATTTGAATTCTGGTCGAATCAGAAAAGTAAGGGCTCATTCTTGAATCAAGCCATATGTGAATGAGAAGTATTAATATTGCTTGTGAAAGCATTGAATGTTTGATTTGGTTTGAATGATGATAAGTTTTCTTTGTGTAATGATTGTTGGGTCCTCATTTTAAATCATAGGATGAAGATAGTAGTGGGCGAGTTTTCCGGGCATTGAGGTATAAAATTTGGAAGATGATGAGATGTATGTTTATATGCACAAATGAGGGAAATATTCTTGGTATTGCAGGCCTAGCCCTGCGTCATTTTTGGTATCAGAGGCAGAATGCTCTGTTGAAATATTTATTTTCCGAATCAGAACTGAAATGTATTTTTGACTGTATGATGAATGATCAAAGGAAGATCAGAGTTTTAAATTTGATATGCAAACTACACAAGTGAACAAGATTGCACGGAGGAAAAGATCATGCAAGATTTTAGGAGGTAACATGATTTTTCTGATTTGAAATTTGTAAATGCAGTTTATGGTTGAAGAGAAGATGATGGTAGTGAACCTGGCACTCAGCTAAAGGCTGAATAAGGAGGACAATTGCAGTGTCCTAAAGAAGAAGATGAGTTGAAGAGATAGCCTGAAGAGAGCAGAGAGAGTGCTCGAAAGGTTCCAGAGGTAGTGAACCAATTATTTACCAAAAGACTGAGTGAGGAGAGCTTGGTGATGTAAGTGGCAGCATAAGGGATTGTTGTCGTAGAGGCTAGTACAACTCCTGGTGAGTAAGAAAATCATGGAGAAGATGATCATGGAGGAGCAAAGAAGAGGTTTAGAGGAATGCCACAATGATGAGATGAATGCAGAAGTCAGGGAAAGAGAGATTGCGGTAATGAAAGTCAAATTGCAGGTACTAGAGGAATGGCTGCAAGAGAAGGAAGATCAGAATAGAAAATGGCTCTTTCTACTAAAGGGAAAGAAAGTGATTTGGCGACAATTGCAGAGGAGGTTGAGGCAAATTGTGATTGCCTTGTTGAAAAAGGAACTTAGATTTCTTGAGCCAGAGTTGGAATTTGAAGGTTCCACATGCAGATTTGTTCAGAGGGGGGTGCTTGAGGAAGCAGTCAAGACTGAAAAGTCTTGTGGTTTTAAAACTAATGAATTGTGTGTGTTTGCAGGTACAGTACAGGGAGATGGGCAAGCTTTAGAGTTTGTTCAGGAGAGAGAAGAGTTGAATCTGAAGGCTGTTCAGATTGATGCTAAGATAGCAAGATCTCAGAAGGGAACAAAGACAAAGGAAGCAGGAAATGATAAGTACTCTGAAAGAGAAAGCAATGATACTATTGAAAATTTTATGCAAACTAAAAGTTTATGTATGAATGCAGGTGATGATGATATGCTTCAGCAATGCTACAAAGAAATTGCATTGTTGGAATACTTGTTGATAAATTCAGATAATGATCGACAGGTTACAACAGACGAATTCTTTGGGCAACGAGAATCAACATACTGATATGCTTATAGTGGAGGAGAATTTAGAACAGCATACTGAAGTGCTGGCAAAGCAGGACAAGGCACTGATGCCTTCTCATTTTTGTTCTAACAAGTGTTTTGTAAATGCAGGTATTGTTGCAGAACATTTGACCCAGTTGAGTAGTCAAATGAAGGAAGAAGAAGTTTCATGTTCCAGAAGAGAAGAGGGCATGGATGATCGGGTGGTAGTCAGAACAGAAACAAGCATAGAAGCAAGAAGTCAGCGAGTGACAGTACAAACTGAGCAAGCCATCTTAGCTCAGCAGACAGCTAGAAATCAACAGTCGGGAGATTTATTGGACTGAGAGATTGAAAGCATCAGAAAGCTGATGACGAAAGAATCCCAGAGAAAGATGACAATAAGAAAGAAAAGGAAAGACAACGAGAGAAAGACTGTAGCAGACTTGGAAGGCAGATCAAGTGGAGCACTACAACACAAAATATGGAAACCTGGAGGAAAACAACAGATAACAACAACAGTAAAGAAATTGACAAGCAAAGAAAGATTACAAAATAAAATTTGGAATCCAGGAGAAAATATCCAGACTTATGACCAGGTGGTCATGAATTTTCTTACATGGGGAGTCTGATGCAGGAGCATCATCTCCGAAAAACACCTTGTATTTTACTTAAGCTAGGGGGTTTCATATTTTGAAGAAATATTAAAGTTTCATGTAAATATTAATATTTTTTTGAGTTATTAATTAATTATTTGTGAGAAACTGTAAATGTGAGAGAAATTAGTTTCTATATTATTTAGAATTAATGAGGGAGCCTAAGTTGGAATTAGCTTCTAAGTTTTAGGGATGAGAATCTATCTTTTAGGGATGTTGACATATTTAGGGATTTGTTGAGATATTAAGGGGATTGAGCATTTAATTAGACCATTTTTTTCTTACAATTGTGTAAATAGGAAGGGGTTTTGAGAGAACAAGACATTGAGATTGTGAGAGGTTGGGAGATTGAGAGTAGGCTTGAACAACAAGGCTGTAAGCCTTCAGTATTTGTAAAGGGCCATGAGTGTAGGATATCAGGCCAAAGATAAATTTGTAAGTAGCCTCATTTTGTTTATATGAAATATTGCTCCGTATTATATATTTTGATTGATGGATTGAGGAACTTTATATTCGATTTCTGAAGTGAGATTTTGGAGTAAATTATGTATGTGAATTGTGAAAAGTGATATGCCAATTTGTGAAGAATAAGAAGAAAATTTGTGTGTGGATTCTGGTTAAATGCATATGCTTGAATTGAAGTATCTATTATGGGAGACTCGATTAAAGGAAGTGTGCAATAAACAGATCTATATTTATATAACAATTCTTACTGTGTGAACTTATTTTTGAATGGCTATTTTAAATCGATCTGTAGTTTGTACCCAGCACCAGAATGGAAATAGAACAACGCTTTTCCCTGAAGTTACAATTTATGGTACGGGTGCATGGTGTTGTTGGTTGAATGACATTGAATGTTGGATATTGCAGTAATTAATTTGGATTAATTATTGAAAGAAATCAATGCATATAAAAACCGATTGGAGCAATTGGGTGTTTGTTGTATTGAAATTATGATTGAAGTCTATGCTGCAGGCTTAGAAGTGGTCGACTTACAGCGTTGAACAAAATAGGATGGCACAGAACCCAAGTCAGCATTTGAAGAGAGGACGCAGAAAAATCGATCATCTCAGAGAAAGGATTGGTTCGAATATCAACCAAGAGGAGATTAATTCCACGGTTGTGGCAATTCATTTTCCAGAATGGTGAAATCATTTTTGAAAATCTAAACAAACTGTTGCATGCACTGATACTTATAATGTGTTAACGTTTTACAGAATGGAGCAAGTGCAATCGTAGCAGAGATTGAGGAGGTACTATGCAACAACAAAAGAACTTAAAGGTATACATTCATATTCAGTCGATCTGTGAGTAAAATTGGATTGCGGAAGTATGAGTTTGTCACAGTAGTTTTATGGTTAAATCGGTTTGTAGAATCTGTGATATAATCAGATTTGTTCGTAACCTATTAAAAAAATAAGTTATATAATTTGAGATAAAAGAATTGGCGGAATTCTAAGGAATGAATGGACTGTAAAGGTGTTCAAAGGCGCAGTTAGTAGAAGGAATCATAAAGAAAAAATTACAGTCAATATGATAATTGATGCAATTGGTTTAAAGATGCATAGCCCACGTATGGTTTATTACAACTAATGGTCTTTTGAAATAATATCAATCTCATAAATCGAATGCTGAGATCCAGAATCTAAGGCGCGTTCTGAAATGTGAAGGTAAATTAAAGTGTGGCAATTGTTGTTGACATTCGATGTGTAACAAAACCAGAATATTATAATTTACCATAGATGGAAATAAATGCACAAATGTGTTGGTTTAATAAATCCAATTTAGAAAGTATTAAAGGGGACAGGTATATTTTTACCAAGTCAAAGATTTGATTTCAGATGTTGAACTGAAGACCATGTATTATTGAGAAAACTGACTATGGATCAATTGGCCATAAAATGAGAGAAGAGTGACCATATTGTGTTATTTGGCATTTGAATTCTGGTCGAATGAGAAAAGTAAGGGCTCATTCTTGAATCAAGCCATATGTGAATGAGAAGTATTAAGATTGCTTGTTAAAGCAATGAATGTTTGATTTGGTTTGAATGATGACAAGTTTTCTTTGTGTAATGATTGTTGGGTCCTTATTTTAAATCATGGGATGGAGATAGTAGTGGGCAAGTTTGCCAGGCATTGAGGTATAAAATTTGGAAGATGATGAGATGTATGTTTATATGCACAAATGAGGGAAAGATTCTGGGTATTGCAGGCCTAGCCCTGCGTCATTTTTGGTATCAAAGCCAGAATGCTCTGTTGAAATTTTTATTTTCTGAATGAGAACTGAAATGTATTTTTTACTGTATGATGAATGATGAAAGGAAGATCAGAGTTTTAAATTTGATATGCAAACTACACAAGTGAACAGGATTACAGGGAGGAAAAGATCATGCAAGATCTTAGGAGGTAAGATGATTTTTCTGATTTGAAATTTGTAAATGCAGTTTATGGTTGCAGAGAAGATGATGACAGTGAACCTGGCATTCAGCTAAAGGCTGAATAAGGAGGACAATTGGAGTGTCCTGAAGAAGAAGGTGAGTTGAAGAGATAGCCTGAATAGAGGAGAGAGAGTGCTCGAAAGGTTCCAGATGTAGTGAACCAAGTATTTACCAAAAGACTGAGTGAGGAGATCTTGGTGAGGTAAGTGGCAGCATAAGAGATTATGGTCATAGAGGCTAGTACAATTCGTGGTGAGTAAGAAACTCATGGAGAAGATGATCATGGAGGATCAAAGAAGAGGTTCAGAGGAATGCCAGAACGATGAGATGAATGCAGAAGTCAGGGAAAGAGATATTGCAGTAATGAAAGTGCAATTGCAGGTACTAGAGGAATGGCTGCAAGAGCAGGAAGATCATAATAGAAATGGCTCGTTCCACTGAAGGGAAAGAAAGTGATTTGGCGACAATTTCAGAGGAGGTTGAGGCAAATTGTGATTTCCTTGTTGAAAAAGGAACTTAGATTTCTTGAGCCAGAGTTGGAATTTGAAGGTTTCGCATGCAGATTTGTTTAGAGGGGAGTGCTTGAGGAAGCAATCAAGACTGAAAAGTCTTGTGGTTTTAAAACTGATGAATTGTGTGTGTTTGCAGGTACAGTATAGGGAGATGGGCAAGCTTTAGAGTTTGTTTAGGAGAGAGAAGAGTTGAATCTGAAGGCTATTCAGATTGATGCTAAGATAGCAAGTTCTCAAAAGGGAACAAAGACAGAGGAAGCAGGAAATGATAAGTATTCTGAAAGATAAAGCAGTGATATTGTTGAACATTTTATGCAAACTGAAAGTTTATGTATGAATGCAGGTGATGATGATATGCTTCAACAATGCTACAAGGAAATTGCATTGTTGGAATACTTGTTGATAAATTCAGAGTATGATAGACAAGTTACAGCAGACGAAAGAGTTCAGTACAGTGAACGAGAGCAGAAAGACATATTAGAAACAGATGGTGTGAAAGGAAGACTGGTTGACAGTCTTGAGAATTCTTCATAGGATTCTTTGGGAAAAGAGAATCAGCATAATGATATGCTTATAGTGGAGGAGAATTTAGAACAGCATACTGAAGTGCTGGCAAAGGAGGACAAGGCACTGATGCCTTCTCATTTTTGTTCTAACAAGTGTTTTGTAAATGCAGGTATTGTTGCAGAACATTTGACTCAGTTGAGTAGTCAGATGAAGGAAGAAGAAGTTTTCTGTTCCAGAAGATAAGAGGGCATGGATGATCGGGTGGCAGTTAGAACAGAAACAAGCATAGAAACAAGAAGTCAACGAGTGACATTACAAACTGAGCAAGTCATCTTAGCTCAGGAGACAGCTAGAAATCAGCAGCCGGGAGATTTATTGGACCGAGAGATTGAAAGTATCAGAAAACTGATGACGAAATAATCCCAGAGAAAGATGACAATAAGAAAGAAAAGGAAAGACAACAAGAGAAAGACTGTAGTAGATTCGGAAGGCAGAGCAAGTGGAGCACTACAGCACAAAATATGGAAACCTGGAGAACAACAACAGATAACAACAACAGTAAAGCAATTGAAAAGCAAAGAAAGATTACAAAATAAAATTTGGGATCCAGGAGGAAATATCCAGACTTATGATGAGGTGGTCATGAATTTTCTTACATGGGGAGTCTGATGCAGGAGCATCATCTCCGAAAAACACCTTGTATTTAACTTAAGCTAGGGGGTTTCATGTTTTGAAGAAATATTAAAATTTCATGTAAATATTAATATTATTTTGAGTGATTAATTAATTATTTGTGAGAAATTGTAAGCGTGAGAGAAATTAGTTTCTAGATTATTTAGAATTAATGAGGGAGCCTAAGTTGGAATTAGTTTCTAAGTTTTAGGGATGAGAATCTATCTTTTAGGGATGTTGAGATATTTAGGGATTTGTTGAGATATTAAGGGGATTGAGAATTTAATTAGACCAATTTTTTTTTATAATTGTATAAATAGGAAGGGGTTTTGAGAGAACAATACATTGAGGTTGTGAGAGGTTGTGAGATTGAGAGTAGGCTTGAATAGCAAGGCTATAAGCCTTCAGTATTTGTAAAGGGCCATGCGTGTTGGATATCAGGCCAAAGATAAATTTGTAAGTAGCCTCATTTTGTTTATGTGAAATATTGCTCCGTATTATATATTTTGATTGATGGATTGAGGAACTTTATATTTGATTTCTGAAGTGACATTTTGGAGTAAATTATGTATGTGAATTGTGAAAAGTGATATGCCAATTTATGAAGAATAACAAGAAAAGTTGTGTGTGGATTCTGGTTAAATGCATATGCTGGAATTGAAGTATCTACTATGGGAGACTCGATTAAAGGAAGTGTGCAATAAACAGATCGATATTTATATAACAATTGTTACTGTGTGAACTTATTTCTGAATGGCTATTTTAAATCGATCTGTAGTTTGTAGCCAACACCAGAATGGAAATAGAACAACGCTTTTCCCTGAAGTTACAAGTTATGGTAAGAGTGCATGGCGCTGTTCGTTGAATGACATTGAATGTTGGATATTGTAGTAATTAATTTGGATTAATTATTGAAAGAAATCGATGCATATAAAAACCGATTGGAGCAATTGGGTGTTTTCTGTATTGAAATTATGATTGAAGTATATGCTGCAGGATTAGAAGTGGTCGACTTACAACGTTGAAAAAAATAGGATGGAACAGAACCCAAGTAAACATTTGAACAGAGGACGGAGAAAAATCGATCATCTCAGAGAAAGGATTGGTTCGAATATCAACCAAGAGGAGATTGATTCCACGGCTGTGGCAATTCATTTTCTGGAATGGTGAAATCATTTTTGAAAATCTAAATGAACTGTTGTATGCGCTGATACTTATAATGTGTTAATGTTTTATAGAATGGAGCGACTGCAATCCTAGCAGAGATAAAGGAGGTGCTATGGAACAACAAAATCACTTAAAGGTATACATTCATATTCAGTCGATCTGTGAGTAAAATTGGATTGCGGAAGTATGAGTTTGTCACAATAGTTTTATGGTTAAATCAGTTTGTAGAATCCGTGATATAATCATATTGTTTCGTAACCTATTAAAGACACAAGGTATATAATTCGAGATAGAAGAATTGGCGGAATTCTAAGGCATGAATGGACTGTAAAGGCGTTCCAAGGCGCAGTTAGGAGAAGGAATCATAAAGAAAAAATTACAGTCAATATGATAATTGATGCCATTGGTTTAAAGCTGCGTAGCCCAGGTATGGTTTATTATAACTAATGGTCTTTTGAAATAATATCAATCTCAGAAATCGAATGCTGAGATCCAGAATCTAAGGTGCGTTCTGAAATGTGAAGGTAAATTAAAGTGTGGCAGTTGTTGTTGACATTCAATGTGTAGCAAAACCAGAATATTGTAATTTACCATAGCTGGAAATAAATGCACAAATGTGTTGGTTTAATAAATCCAATTTGGAAAGTATTAAAGGGGATAGGTATATTTTTACCAAGTCAAAGATTTGATTTTTCAGATGTTGAACTGTAGACCATGTATTATTGAGAAAACTGAATATGGATCGATTGGCCATAGAATGAGAGAAGAGTGACCATATTGTGTTATTTGACATTTGACTTCTGGTCGAATCAGAAAAGTAAGGGCTCATTCTTGAATCAAGGCATATGTGAATGAGAAGTATTAAGATTGCTTGTGAAAGCATTGAATGTTTGATTTAGTTTGAATGATGATAAGTTTTCTTTGTGTAATGATTGTTGGGTCCTAATTTTAAATCATAGGATGAAGATAGTAGTGGGCGAGTTTGTGGGGCATTGAGGTATAAAATTTGGAAGATGATGAGATGTATGTTTATATGCACAAATGAGGGAAAGATTCTGGGTATTGCAGGCCTAGCCCTGCGTCATTTTTGGTATCATAGCTGGAATGCTCTGTTGAAATATTTATTTTTTGAATGAGAACTGAAATGTATTTTTGACTGTATGATGAATGATGAAAGGAAGATTAGAGTTTTAAACTTGATATGCAAACTACACAAGTGAACAAGATTGGAGGGAGGAAAGGATCATGCAAGGTCTGAGGAGGTAAGATGATTTTTCTGATTTAAAATTTGTAAATGCAGTTTATGGTTGCAGAGAAGATGATGGCAGTGAACCTCGCATTCAGCTAAAGGCTAAATAAGGAGGACAATTGCAGTGCCCTAAAGAATAAAGTGAGTTGAATAGATAGCCTGAAGAGAGCAAAGAGAGTGCTCGAAAGGTTCCAGAGGTAGTGAACCAAGTATTTACCAAAAGATTGAGTGAGGAGAGCTTGGTGAGGTAAGTGGCAGCAGAAGAGATTGCTGTCATAGAGGCTAGTACAACTCGTGGTGAGTAAGAAACTCATGGAGAAGATGAACATGGAGGATCAAAGAAGAGGTTCAGATGAATGCCACAACGATGAGATGACTGCAGAAGTCAGGGAAAGAGAGATTGCAGTAATGAAAGTGCAATTGCAAGTACTAGAGGAATGGTTGCAAGAGCAAGAAGATCAGAATAGAAAGTGTCTCTTTCCACAGAAGGGAAAGAAAGTGATTTGGCGAAAATTGTAGAGGAGGTTGAGGAAAATTGTGATTGCCTTGTTGAAAAAGGAACTTAGATTTCTTGAGCTAGAGTTGGAATTTGAAGGTTCCACATGCAGATTTGTTCAGAGGGGAGATGGGCAAGCTTTAGAGTTTGTTCAGGAGAGAGAAGAGTTGAATATGAAGGCTATTCATATTGATGCTAAGATAGCAAGATATCATAAGGGAATAAAGACAAAGGAAGCAGGAAATGATATGTACTCTGAAAAAGAAAGCAGTGATATTGTTGAACATTTTATGAAAACTGAAAGTTTATGTATGAATGCAGGTAATGATGATATGCTTCAGCAATGCTACAAAGAAATTGCATTGTTGGAATACTTGTTGATAAATTCAGAGTATGATAGACAGGTTACAGCAGACAAAAGAGTTCAGTACAGTGAACGAGAGCAGAAAGACATCTTAGAAACAGATTTTGTGAGAGGAAGACTCGTTGACAGTCTTGAGAATTCTTCAGAGGATTCTTTGGGCAAAGAGAATTAGCATACTGATATGCTGATATTGGAGGAGAATTCAGAACAACATACTGAAGTCCTAGCAAAGGAGGACAAGGCACTGATGCCTTCTGATTTTTTTTCTAACAAGTGTTTTGTAAATGCACGAATTGTTGCAGAACATTTGACTCAGTTGAGTAGTCAAATGAAGGAAGAAGAAGTTTTCTGTTCCAGAAGACAAGAGGGCATGGATGATCGGGTGGGAGTCAGAACAGAAACAAGCATAGAAACAAGAAGTCAGCGAGTGACAGTACAAACTGAGCAAGCCATCTTAGCTCAGCAGATAGCTAGAAATCAGTAGCCGCGAGATTTATTGGACTGAGAGATTGAAAGTATCAGAAAACTAATGATGAAAGAATCCCAGAGAAAGACGACAATAAGAAAGAAAAGGAAAGACAACAAGAGAAAGACTATAGCAGAGTTGGAAGGCAGAGCAAGTGGAGCACTACGGTATAAGATATGGAAACCTGGAGAACAACAACACATAACAACAACATTAAAGCAATTGACAAGCAAAGAAAGATTACAAAATAAAATATGCGATCCAGGAGGAAATATCCAGACTTATGACCAGGTGGTCTTGGATTTTCTTACCTGGGGAGTCTGATGCAGGAGCATCATCTACGAAAAACACCTTGTATTTTACTTAAGCTAGGGGGTTTCATGTTTTGAAGAAATATTAAAATTTCATGTAAATATTAATATTATTTTGAGTGATTAATTAATTAGTTGTGAGAAATTGTAAATGTGAGAGAAATTAGTTTCTAGATTATTTAGAATTAATGAGGGAGCCTATGTTGGAATTAGTTTCTAAGATTTAGGGATGAGAATCTATCTTTTAGAGATGCTGAGAGATTTAGGGATTTGTTGAGATATTAAGGGGATTGAGCATTTAATTAGACCATTTTTTTTTTACAATTGTATAAATAGGAAGGGATTTTGAGGGAACAAGACATTGAGATTGTGAGAGGTTGTGAGATTGAGAGTAGGCTTGAACATCAAGGCTGTAAGCCTTTAGTATTTGTAAAGGGCCATGAGTGTTGGATATCAGGCCAAAGATAAATTTGTAAGTAGCCTCATTTTGTTTATATGAAATATTGCTCCGTATTGTAGATTTTGATTGATGGATTGAGGAACTTTATATTCGATTTCTGAAGTGACATTTTGGAGTAAATTATGTATGTGAATTGTGAAAAGTGATATGCCAATTTGTGAAGATTAAAAAGAAACGTTGTGTGTGGATTTTGGTTAAATGCATATGCTCGAATTGAAGTATCTACTATGGGCGACTCGATTAAAGGAAGTGTGCAATAAACAGATCGATATTTATATAACAATTGTTATTGTCTAAACTTATTTCTGAATGGCTGTTTTAAATCGATCTGTAGTTTGTAGCCAACACCAGAATGGAAATAGAACATCGCTTTTCTCTAAAGTTACAAGTTATGGTACGGGTGCATGGCGCTGTTGGTTGAATGACATTGAATGTTGGATATTGCAGTAATTAATTTAGATTAATTGTTGAAATAAATCGATGCATATAAAAACCGATTGGAGCAATTGGGTGTTTGTTGTATTGAAATTATGATTGAAGTCTATGTTGCAGGCTTAGAAGTGGTCGACTTACAGCGTTGAACAAAATAGGATGGCACAGAACACAAGTCAACATTTGAACAGAGGACGGAGAAAAATCGATCGTCTCAGGGAAAGGATTGGTTCGAATATCAAGCAAGAGGAGATTGATTCCACGGCTGCGGCAATTCATTTTCCGGAATGGTGAAATCATTTTTGAAAATCTAAACGAACTGTTGTATGCACTGATACTTATAATGTGTTAACATTTTACAGAATGGAGCGACTGCAATCCTAGAAGAGATAGAGGAGGTACTATGCAACAGAAAAAGAACTTAACGGTATACATTCATATTCAGTCGATTTGTGAGTAAAATTGGATTGCGCAAGTATGAGTTTGTCATAGTAGTTTTATGGTTAAATCGGTTTGTAGAATCCGTGATATAATCAGATTTTTTCGTAACCTATTAAAGACACAAGGAGATAGAAGAATTGGCAGAATTCTAAGGCATGAATGGACTGTAAAGGCGTTCCAAGGTGCAGTTAGGAGAAGGAATCATAAATAAAAAATTACAGTCAATATGATAATTGATGCAATTGGCTTAAAGCTGCATAGCCCAGGTATGGTTTATTACAACTAATTGTCTTTTGAAATAATATCAGTCTCATAAATCGAATGCTGAGATCCAGACTCTAAGGCACGTTCTGAAATGTGAAGGTAAATTAAAGTGTGGCAGTTGTTGTTGACATTCGATGTGTAACAAAACCAGAATATTGTAATTTACCATAGCTGGAAATAAATGCACAAATTTGTTGGTTTAATAAATCCAATTTGGAAAGTATTAAAGGGGACAGGTATATTTTTACCAAGTCCAAGATTTGATTTCAGATGTTGAACTGAAGACCATGTATTATTGAGAAAAATGAATATGGATTGATTGGCCATAGAATGAGAGAAGAGTGACCATAATGTGTTATTTGGCATTTGAATTCTGGTCGAATAAAAAATGTAAGGGCTCATTCTTGAATCAAGCCATATGTGAATGAGAAGTATTAAGATTGCTTGTGAAAGCATTGAATGTTTGATTTGGTTTGAATGATGATAAGTTTTCTTTGTGTAATGATTGTTGGGTCCTGATTTTAAATCATAGGATGAAGATAGTAGTGGGCGAGCTTGCCAGGAATTGAGGAATAAAATTTGGAAGATGATGAGATGTATGTTTATATGCACAAATGAGGGAAAGATTCTGGGTATTGCAGGCCTAGCCCTACGTCATTTTTGGTATTAGAGGTGGAATGCTCTGTTGAAATATTTATTTTCTGAATGAGAATTGAGATGTATTTTTGACTGTATGATGAATGATGAAAGGAAGATAAGCGTTTTAAATTTGATATGCAAACTACACAAGTGAACAGGATTGCAGGGAGGAAAAGATCATGCAAGATCTTAGGAGGTAAGATGATTTTTCTGATTTGAAATTTGTAAATGCAGTTTATGGTTGTAGAGAAGATGATGGCAGTGAACCTGGCATTCAGCTAAAGGCTGAATAAGGAGGACAATTGCAGTGTCCTGAAGAAGAAGGTGAGTTGAAGAGATAGCCTGAAGAGAGTAGAGAGAGTGCTTGAAAGGTTCCAGAGGTAGTGAACCAAGTATTTACCAAAACACTGAGTGAGGAGAGCTTGGTGAGGTAAGTTGCAGCAGAAGAGATTGTTGTCATAGAGGCTGGTACAACTTGTGGTGAGTAAGAAAATCATGGAGAATATGATCTTGGCAGATCAAAGAAGAGGTTTAGAGGAATGCCACAACGATGAGATGACTGCAGAAGTCAGGGAAAGAGAGATTGCAGTAATGAAAGTATAATTGCAGGTACTAGAGGAATGGCTGCAAGAGCAGGAAGATAAGAATAGAAAATGGCTCTTTCCAATGAAGGGAAAGAAAGTGATTTGGCGATAATTGCAGAGGAGGTTGAGGCAAATTGTGATTGCCTTTTTGAAAAAGGAACTTAGATTTCTTGAGCCAGAGTTGGAACTTGAAGGTTCCACATGCAGATTTGTTCAGATTTGTAAGTAGCCTCATTTTGTTTATATGAAATATTGCTTCGTATTATATATTTTGATTGATGGATTGAGGAACTTTATATTCGATTTATGAAGTGATATTTTGGAGTAAATTATGTATGTGAATTGTGAAAAGTGATATGACAATTTGCGAATAATAACAAGAAAAGTTGTGTGTGGATTCTGGTTAAATGCATATGCTCGAATTGAAGTATCTACTATGGGAGACTCGATTAAAGGAAGTGTGCAATAAACAGATCGATATTTATATAACAATTGTTATTGTGTGAACTTATTTCTGAATGGCTATTTTAAATCGATCTGTAGTTTGTATCCAACACGAGAATGGAAACAGAACAACGCTTTTCCCTGAAGTTACAAGTTATGTTACGGGTGCATGGCGCTTTTGGTTGAATGACATTGAATGTTGGATATTGCAGTAATTAATTTGGATTAATTGTTGAAAGAAATCGATGCATATAAAAACCGATTGGAGCAATTGGGTGTTTGCTGTATTGAAATTATGATTGAAGTCTATGCTGTAGGCTTAGAAATGGTCGACTTACAGCGTTGAACAAAATAGGATGGCACAGAACCCAAGTCAACATTTGAACAGAGGATGGAGAAAAATCGATCATCTGAGAGAAAGGATTGGTTCGAATATCAACCAAGAGGAGATTGATTCCACGACTATGGCAATTTATTTTCTGGAATGGTGAAATCATTTTTGAAAATATGCAACAACAAAAGAACTTAAAGGTATACATTCATATTCAGTCAATCTGTGAGTAAAATTGGATTGCGGAAGTATGAGTTTGTAACAGTAGTTTTACGGTTAAATCGGTTTGTAGAATCCATGATATAGTCAGATTTGTTCGTAACCTATGAAAGACACAAGGTATATAATTCGAGATAGAAGAATTGGTAGAATTCTAAGGCATGAATGGACTGTAAAGGCTTTCCAAGGCGCAGTTAGGAGAAGGAATCATAAAGAAAAAATTATAGTCAATATGATAATTGATGCAATTGGTTTAACGCTGCATAGCCCAGGTATGGTTTATTACAACTAATTGTCTTTTGAAATAATATCAATCTCATAAATCGAATGCTGAGATGTAGAATCTAAGGCGTGTTCTGAAATGTGAAGGTAAATTAAAGTGTGGCAGTTGTTGTTGACATTCGATGTGTAACAAAACCAGAATATTTTAATTTACCATAGCTGGAAATAAATGCACAAATGTGTTGGTTTAATAAATCCAATTTGGAAAGCATTAAAGGGGACATGTATATTTTTACCAAGTCAAAGATTTGATTTCAGATGTTGAACTGAAGA